>CM039679.1:100052148-100267435 GCA_022537955.1 Schmidtea mediterranea
CCCAAGTTGATTAATTTTTAATTCAAATATAATAGAAACCAGCATAAAAAGGAAAGGAGTATTTTGAAAACCACCTGTTTGTAGAATAAAAAATGCAGATATTAGTTTATCAATGTTAGTAGTTAGTGAGAGGAACTTAATATTAGCCAACTTATAGGTTCCACATTGAAAAATTAGCCTGGTAAATAAAATATGGTATTAAAAAGTTGATATTTACTTTGATGCATGCAGAAGCCAGAAGATACAGAATACCGATGAAGATAAACTCTCTTAGTACGTTTATAGAAGTTCTTGAAAAAATTTGAATAAATTGAAAATAATCACGATAATTTTTAAAAACTTTAATTTTTTAAATTGATATAGTAATTTATAATTTTCATTTGCGATTTAACAAATATTTAATAATCATATTTGTTTAAGATTGTAATATATACAAAATATTGCAAACAACTAAAGTGTTACAAATTATAGATATATTATTTTTTTAAATGAATATTCATATAATAATAAGTTTAATTTAAATAGATGTTAATTGTAAGTTTTATTTTGTAATTATTATTTTAATTTTTAACTATATTTGTTAATACAAATTTTAATTTTGATATTTATAGATGCATTGATGGGTTTATCGTCATCTAGTTTTAATGAGACTAGGTTTTATTGCTATAATAGATCTGAATCTTTTGAAAATATTAATGCAGGGAATCAATATTTGTTGAAAATGCAAAGGTTAAGTGATTTTCAATTAAAAACCGTAATTTTATAATTTATAGAAAGGTTCCCGAATCTTTAGAAAAGGAAAAGTCAAATATTTTTTCAAACCAGTCAATATCGTGTATAAGTCAATTTCCAACAAAAGGAATATATAAACTTCAAAATTTAAAGAAAAAAGTCACGAAATTTAAACGAAAAATTAATTCTAGTGGATTAGATTATTCGAAATTATTTTATGATTTTCTATCAAGCTGGTCACCAAAAGATTTGCAAGCATTAAAACATGAATATGATGCGGTTGGTATCTTAAAGGAACTTGAAAAGCAAGCAATAGATAGTAGACCTGTTGTATCGTCATTGATGGTAAGGTTCATATTATTACAAAATTATTGTCACAATTCCTTAACAATTAATCACAATTGATTTTTATTATCGAAATATTTTTTTTCGTTTTTAAGGTAACACTTAAACGCGATTTATGTCATTAAACATTTGTTTACAGTGCTAAAATAGTAAAATATTAACACGAGATTCGCACTAATTACTGCTGTTGAAATATTCAGTGTTACTGAAGGTGATGATGCAGTTAAAACTCTTCAAAATTTAGACATAAAATATGCTCAAAGATCTAGAAAATCGTGGAAAGTTTATGACGAAGTATTACGCATATATAAATATATCCCAGTCAAACTGTGAGTTGCTGATATTGCAGCACATTAAACCTATGTTTTGAATCTCATTTAACGGCTTGGATTTCTCTCAGCTTTGCTAACACGTACCAAACGAATTCAATGGGAAAACCTGCTTTCTATAATTTGGATTCGTAACGATAATAAACCGTTTTTCAAACGTCACTAGATCTTATATTGTACAACAGTAATAAAATACAGTCAACTCTGCATTTTATTTGTTTAAATATAATTTTAAAAACAAGCCTTTTAATGTGAACAATGATAAGAAGAGAAAAGATTTTAATTATTGGCAAATCAAAAACACCAAGGTGTTTTTCAAAATCTAAAATATTAAATATGATTATTCTAAAAAATCATGGATAAATGGTTAAGCGATATAAATGTGCATTTCAGAAATTTAGGTAGAAAAATCCTGTTGCTTTTGGATAATGCACCAACAGAATATTCAAATGTTGAATTATTCTTATTTCCACAGATCGCAACTTCGCTGACGCAACCACTCGACAGGGGGATTATAGAGGCGTTCAAATACCACTATAAAAGATTTCTAAATCAAAGAATAATCTTTGATATTGATGATACAGACAATATCTCTTTGAATTATGGGGATCTGCCAAAGAAAATCATAAAATTTACAACTCCATGTGCTCCACTATTAGAGTATAGGATTGTATTTCCAAAGAAACAATTATAAATTGTTTCAACAATTCATTCAAAAACGCAAAACTTTTAAATAAAGTTGATGTTTTGAGTTGAAGTAATGACTTTGAATCAATATCATATGAAATACTAATGTAGCTATTGATGACGACTACCAATTTATTGAAAATATCTTTGTAAATTCAAGTGATATGAGAGATATTGAAAGCACGGATGATGAAGAATCGGATAATATAGAAATTGAAAGATCTATTTCATTGTACGAAGAGAGAGATATATGATCAGAGACATGGAGAAATATTATTTCGAAAATATGCGAGAAAGTATGAAAACAATTCATATTTTGTCTAAAATAGACATAATCATTGCAGCTTAGCACGCGTTCATAATATAGAAAGTTGACTGTTTTTATTAATGTTTCCAGTGCAATGAACTATTTCAGGCTTTCGTTTTGTAAATAAACGGGAAATTTCCTTTTTCAAAACTTTAATGAAGTGAAATATATTGATTTATAAGGTAATGGGAAAAATTTAGATATTCCAGAACTTCCAAGAATCCTTTGAAAGATATTCTATATATCACCAGAGTGGATGTTGAAAACCACTATTGAGCAACTGTTTAAATTTGATTATGAAACAATTTTGTACTGATCCAAGTCATTACGTAAAGGAGTTTCACTGGTAATGAAATTAAAATTGCGAAAATGTTGCTTAAATGTTGTATACTTTAATTGATACAGTGCAATAGATACAAAGCATTTGAATCTTTCTTTAGAGCAGTGTTGTCCAACTGAAAATCGCGCACGCATACTAAATAAACATAAAATCGATCACGGCACTTTCGAAAAAAATTAAAATATTTTATAAGAAAAAACAATACACTTGAAAAATCGTCCACATTTAATATTTATTAATGAGATACTTGAGCGTTTTTTTGCGCATATGAACTCAAAACGCGGCTCGTTGCTTGATTTTATTTCAACTTAATAATATATTATAGAACTTAAAAGAAAAAACCTAAAAAAAGATTTCTATATATATATATATATATATATATATATATATAACAAAGACTCCAACACTTATGGATCACCGACCCCTTTATAAGAAATCGTAATTATTACGCCCCTACCTTTCATAATAATTATTCCAAATAATAAAATATTTGCTAGAATTATTTCTATTTCATTTTTTCAACAAAGAATCTAAAAGCTCAGTTTTGATTAATAAATAAAATGTCTATTTGTGAAACCAGTGATTTTGAAAAGATTTATTATTAAATTTTTTAAAATTTTTTAAAATTATATATAATAATCAGCGGACTATATATAACATCTGTATAAAATAATATTATTTATGTGCCATATGAATCATTTGTTGCTACACATTAATATATCATAATAAACACTTCATAAACTTATTTTATATCATTGTTGATTAATTTATAATTGTATTATATTTTTGCACCTAATATATATATATATTCGATTAGCTCCATAAAGTAATTCTTTTCTCTTTTTTTGGAGAGCAAGGAATATTAAATTGTTTAAAATGTGAATGTTAAAAGTGACCAATACAATCGAGCATGTCAAAATACATGCTAATTATTGCACTGTGAATAACAAATGCAATCGATCAGTTAATAAGTAGCACCGAATTACCAATTCTTGTTGATAATGCGAAATTTACTAACATATTACATTTACTCTTTCATTCATTATTCTGTTATTTTCCAAATGATATTCTCAATTAAATGTCGCACAACAAATCTATTTTTAATTTCAAAAATTTTGTTTTTATTTGAATATCAATGAATTATTTATACCATCTCAAATATCATAACAAATATATATATATATATATATTGTGATATTTATTTTGAAAATTTAGCAAGACTTGGATACTTTGCTGAAAGTAGAATTATTTACTGACACAGAAATTGCATATAGAGGAGAAATTTTTAAAGTCCACCGAGCTCTTTTGTCAACACGATCTGTCTTTTTTCGACAGTGTTTCTATTCATGGAAAGCACAACCGGATATTATGTTAAGTAGCTATCATAGTATTGGATCTTCTATTTGTGGCTCGTGTCAACAGCAGAAATATAATAAGAAACCAATTCCAATACATTTAGATAACCCATCAGTCACACCAGCTGTATTTAAAAGTATACTGCAATACATTTATACTGAACAACTTGACATTGACGAAGATCAAATCGATAATTGGGATATGATTTATTTACTAAGAGAAAAGTTTCATTTGCCGAATCGTTTACAATTTGATATGAAACGTCTGTTTGAAGATTCCTCTGATACGGATTGTATTCTCGTATTTACACAAACGACAGATTTCCTTAATCTAGATTTTTCTCCTTTTGATGCCAAAATCTTAAGTCAAAATTCTAACCTAATGAATTTTATTCGACATTGTCATTTTAACAACTCAGGAATCAACTCTGATCAAGTCGATGAAACCACAATAGATTATGAAAACAGTTTCCCACTTGGGGTTTCATACGATGTACCGTGTCATCGAGCGATTTTAGCTGCAAGATCTGTGTTTTTTAAACGAATCATTGAATTGAAGCTGATTGAACAAAATAATGAAAATAGAGAAATGAATAATAGTCAATCACAGAATTACATGTCTTCTTTTGAATCAATTATTAATGCTCCAATGAGAATAACTTTGGAAGAAAATATCATATCTCATAGGTATGCCCGAGTGTTGCTTTATTGCATGTACACAGGACAGTTAAATTTACAACTTATTGTTACAAAACATTATCCAGATCGTCGATCTCCCACGCTAGACTTGACTGCTTCTCTTCGCATGCAGTCTAGTAATCAAATGCATAATATCTCCAATCCAATGTCTGAAAATCTTTCAGCTGCTGGATTATATATTCACACATTTTTACCCAGTTGTATTAATTGTATTCGCGATTTGATGCAGCTTTATCAGATTGGTTCTTTCATTGAATTCAAATTGATATGCCACTTATGTGAAGACTTGATTGTAAAGCATATTTCTCTTGAAAATTTCATCGAAATTCTTCGATGGAGTTCCCAATCATTCGGTTCTGCATTTGTCAGACGGCATGTGATCTCTTGGATTAGGGATGAATTCATACAGGTGATTTATTCTCCATACTTGTCGGCCTTGACAAAAATCGATTTGATAGAAATAATCTCATCTCAATTCACACAGGCACCTGAAGCAGAAATCCTCACAGCCATTATCAAGTGGGGAGAAGCACAGCTTGAAACTCCTATAATAACTAAAGAAAATAACAAAGATAGTAGTATAGTTTATTTTCTCAAAGATTTCTATTCTAAAAGAACTCAATCGAAAAATAAACACGCTAACGATCCAATTTTAGCAAAATTAATTCATGATCTCATACCTTACGTAAATTTTAATCACTTCTTTCCTGGCACTGAAAATATGATGATCTCTTTAATAAGAAGAGGTGTTCTACCTGCCATATCGAATATCTCAGAAATCAATGACCCTTTCAGTTCTGTGCATATGAAACAATCTTGGTGCAGAATGATCAATCCTAGGGAAATGAGAACCGATATTTTCATGTCTACTTCTAAAGAACCAAAATACAATATTCTAAGTTTAGATTTACCGCAATCCATTTTTGAAACTAATAAACCGCCCGCCTTATTTAATGGACCAAGATACATGGGAAACTTTTATGAACAATTAAAATTATTAATCTCAGAACGTTCGCGAAACAGTAAATTGATAAAAGCCTATGATGATTCTGTTTTACATGAAATTGAAAGTATTCATCCACCGGGTAGAATTCATCCTATTCTTATTCCTCCTTCTCAGTCTCAATTTCCATTGTTATCAATGCAGCATGCATGTGCTCCAGAACAAAATAACGTTGTTACTAATCCCTTAAAGCCTCACCTTTATCTTAATTGTCGAATGATTAATGCCATTCATGAACGAGTTAAAGATTTACAATCCAGTGTCATTGTTCAAAGGGCTCTATTTATGCCTTGTGTCAGTTGGATGACAGTTTTTCATCAATTAAGATTACAAGCTTTACGAGAATTTGGATTACCCGATACATTGCTATTGGAGATATTCAATGAAAATATAACCAGTTGTTCTTATGAAACAGAAATCAATAATAGTAATAATCCATCCGACAATCCTGTTCGAATGATAACTCCGGTTCCAGTTATTCGTTCATTTTCTAATACAAATAGAAATTCGGTTTGCACAAATTCTAAAAATGTAAGATTATTACACAAAACTACCAGTCAAAAGCATAAAGAGAATTTTACCGGATCCAGGCATTTAACCTATTATCAATCTAATAGTACTATTTCTAACAACAATTCTTCTAAAAATGTAAGTTCATATTTGTTTGAATAAAAAGTTAACAATAAAATTCAAATTATTATTTGTATGTTTAAAATAAAGACATAAACGCCTGGTGTTGCCTATAATTAACCCCTCCTCCACACACACAAACACATACAAACCAGCTAATATAAGTTATCAGCAACAAAGACAAATATTATAGGCAAATGGTAAGTTAAAAGTTATATTTTTCTTTAAGTTTTTCAATATTTTTATTGAAATAAAATTTTGTATTTATTATGAATTTCAGGTCATTTATACTTTATTTTTAAAAAGGTAAGATTAAAAGTGTAATATTTTTATTTAAATACATATTTTTAAATCTCTAAAATGTTTTTTTCACAAATCTTGAAAAATGTTTTGTGATTGCTATTTTTTTGTCGACCAATTTTTATCGATTTCTGATAACCTGAAATATTTAACTTTTAAATTTTTATTTCACTTATAAATTACGGTAATCTATTATCATTTTCCAAATTTTTTAAAAAAGTGAATAATGCTAATTCTCAAAATTAAACTACTAAATTTGGGAAATCATATAATTTCAAATGGACTTTTAAATTAATTATATAATAAGTTTAAATGCTTCAAATGGGCATTATGTTATATTGAATAATTGGTTCCAGAAAATGACATTACCAATGCCTTAATGAAATGATAGATGTCAGCACATTCTATTTGAACCAGTTCTAAATTAGTTTTAAGACAATCTAATTTGGTGCTGACCATCGGAAAATTTAAAAGTTCAGGAGTTACAGAAATATGATGTATAAACAATTTTTATAAACATTCGAAGTAATAAAGAAGAGATAGTCCAAATTCTGATAATATAATAATTTTAATAGAAGAATTTTAAGAAGTCATATTTGGAAATTTGTAAATCGATAATAAAAAAACAATAAATTTAGATAAAGAAAAAATCAAATAAGTATTATAGGGTTTATTTTTTTGAAAATTAACAAAAAAATTGTATTTTTTACTGATGAATACAGGCTAACATTATATATTAGTGATGTTTCTTCAAAGTGGGATAGAGAAACAAACGGAGAATCAATAGAAGTTCATTTTATTTAGAAGTTATAATTGTATAATGATGACGTAAAAATACAGAAATCTAACAGAATGCAAATATATTAACATTCTAAAATGTTTTGTAAATCCTAAGTTTATGAAAAAAATTAAATGTTCTCTTCACAACACGCAAATTTTCTATGTATTTGGCCTGGAATTTATTTTTTGAATGAAAAAATTTTGGTTTATTGTACTATGAAATTTTTAAAACTTCGATTTACGCCTTAATCTTAACCACTTAATGCACAGTTCCGTGACATATATGGGCAACGCTTACTTGCAAAATTGGAGAGCTCTCGTTGCAATTTATATATGTATTAAAATCTTAAGCTCCGTATAGTCACGGTTTATGTTGAAATATTACTGTCCAAATATTTCAAGTCCGTATATGTCACGTTGGATGGTAGATTATTTTCATTCTCGGAAGTAGCGTTTTTTCACGTTACGTCGGTAAGTACTATCGATGTGTTTATTTATATATTACGCTAAGACTAAACCCAGACGTTTATGACTCAAATACCATTCTAAAAGTTATCTTTTTCGTGTGTGAATGTATAGTATATGCAGTGATATTTGAAGTTATTTACTTATTATTTATTTTTTATTATAATAAGTTTTTACGCTAGAAAGAAACAAACAAAAGTTGAATAGGCATGAATAATAATTATTTGTAAAAAAATTAAATGTTTTTTTTGAACCTAAATTAATAAAATAAATGTGCATTAAGGAGTTAATGAGATAAGATGAATAAAATCTATGATGGTTACCATTTTCAGCGAAAATCTAGTCTCAGATAAGAAGTTTAGCGAATCAAAAAATATTTTAATTTCAATTGATTTCATAAATATAGTAATATACGTGGTTCTTTCATTAGGTACTCGGCCTGACATAGAAATTATTGAGAACACTTAATTTTGATTCATAATACATAAAATTCATGTAATCTAGGCATCATTCTTCGATATATACGCCGAAATTATCAACACATTTTCCTCAGCGAAACAGAAGTACTGAAAATGCTTTTGTGAAGAAATCTAGGCCCCAATTGTCGATGAAATCATACACTGCCTCCTTCAGTTCATTATTTTCAAATATTTTTCAAGCTAAGCGGTGCGGAAAAAGTAATAGTCACTTGGAGCCAGATATGGGCCATATTAATACATTTCTGGATTTTCGTCTTTTGATCCATACATGTTCTAATAATTGGCAGTAATATTGTGCGTTCAATTTGACACCTGTAGCGGTGAAACTAAACATGATTATCCCTAAAGAATTCCAAAACCTGTCAGCATCATTGATTTTCGATGGGTAGTAGCACTTTTGAGTTTCTTCGTAGGCTTTTCGGCTGATAACTTCCACTCACTGGATGATATCTTTGACTCAGATGTAAAAAGACAATTGGGTTTCATCTTCAATAACAATGTTAGATAGGGAATCACGTCCATTCAAATCCCAAGACCTTTCATAATAGTGTGAACTTTACCATCACTAATATTTAGCCTCTTGGATAATGACTTTAAACTAATTCTGTGTTCTTCCTGTACGATTTCTACTAATTTTTCTGTATTTTTTTTGAATTTCAACTGGTCGACTGTACGTTTCCTCGCCAAACACTGACTTAGGACAACTTTGGAATTCGTGCACCCAATATCTAATAGCGCTATATGAATGGGCATCTTTACCAAATGTATACTTTAATTCCTTGAAAATTTCTTTTCCGACTTTCTTATTAAAAACTAAGCATTTATATTTCTATATTAATCAGCTTCCATGCTTTTTCAAAAAATTGCTGAAAACAATTATAAATTAATTAATACATGAAAATAAGATCTTTATATTTATCTATCCTTATGTAGCTAAATATAGTCAACTTTCGTTAATCTTAGACGACTATTTCTCAACAACGTACATTTATTCTCTGATGTTTATATTCAAAACATGATGTAATTCATATAAATGTAGTGTATTGCATCAAATTAATTTATGTTCTCCCACTCTGTATATTTGAATACTGTACATACGGTTGCCATCGTAACTTACTTATTAAGAACCGTTCTTACTTCGAATGCGCAATTACTTTGCCCTTTGTTTAAAATCACTGAGTCAACCTTTTTGAAAAGTTTTATTGTCATCATTCTTTTCAACAGTTTATATGTGAACATCATGATATTAAGAGTTAAGAATATACGCTCCATTACTTTCACATATGGTTAACTTCACTTTAGTATTCTTATCAGCGGAATGCGTGAAAGGAGTGAGGGAGATATTCACGCTTCTCCACTGATGTCCGTGTAACCTCTTTTACTTTGATTGGTTAGCTGATAAACAGGTCATAATAGCATAGTAGTCTCAGTAATTTAAATAATCTATACATTTATAATTTATCCCACACTCACTACTTTCTCACCTCACGCCACTGCTTTTTTTTCTATTTTAACATTATAAATTATTCACAAATTCAAAATCATGTCAATATTTAAAAATTCTTATCTAATTGATTTCTCTGAAAAATGTCAAGAAAATAAGCTAAGCAAGAAAGGTGAACATTTTGAATTCTTTGACTTGTTTCAATATTTGATTTTTATCGCACCGAGTTGTAAAATATACATTTTCACATATGAACTTTGAGTCTTGATATTACAAAAGCTGTTTAAAAATAAAATAGTCTTTATGTATCTAGTGTTATTATAGGAAAAATCGGTAAATTAAGTTTCACCAAAGATAATTTATTTATTTGACTTAAATATTATATTATTGCATCAGTATCGGGTTGCAGAATGGAAAACATTGATTTAAATTATTAAAATTTAATAAATTAAATAATTTTTATTATTCCTTGTATCCTTTTAAAAGACCGACATTTATTTATGTCGCCTTGTAATTATCGAGGTTTACCTTTATTTTTCCTCTTAATATTCATTTTTATTTTTCGAAAAAGTATATTTTTGAATTATATTAGGAAAATCCAAATATGATAAATTGTCAATGTAAAGATAGAAACAATGTTATATTAACCAACAAGAAAACTGAACTGAATCTGATGACTATTTTGTCTCATACTGATTTGAATTTTCACAAATCAAACTATGTTAGGAAAATTCGGAATTCTTATCCAAGGTCACCTTCAATTTTATTATTACCGTCAACCTTAGAACTAAAAAGTGATATAAAGTACAGCACAACTAGAAGCAATACAAAGCATTTATTCAATGAAACTCAACGGGAAAATCTATTTCCTTCTAGACGGCATTCAATGAAACTGTTTAAAAATAATACTGCTAATAATCTAAGCATTGACAACAATGGATTCATTGTAAGTATCTGTTTATTGTCTAATGTATGTTTGGCTAATTTCTATTTTTAAATGAATTTCTATGAATTAATCATACTATCTATTGTAATTATTAATTCAGCCTTTTGCGTCATTGAAAACAATATAACATTATTGAAATATTGTAAAAAACGCATCATAAAAGACCAAAAAAATCAAGGATTTTATTGATGCTATTTAACATTGAAAACTTGTAAAATATTGCTCCCTCACTCTAAAACTCCCGCACTATAGCTCGATAAAACTGAAAAGTAGAATTTCACTTAAAAATCAATATTTACATTTTTTAATTAATAATTGCACATCTAAAATTAATCAAAATAAAAAATCAATTGAAATCAATAATCGAAAAAATCAATATTTTGTGTTATGAGCTTTCGCTCGGAGGGTTTGACTGCTAACCAGTGCGCGGTAACTAAGTGTAGCGCGGAGGACTCATATCTACATACCTGAAACACTATTTTTCAGAAACTGTCTCAAAATATATTTCCAACTTAACGTAACATCTTACATATTAACTTGACATGAATAAATATAACAAAAAAGCCACTTCAAATATAGAAAGAAGCTCTATCAAACTTTCCTAGATGAGGTTCATGTCACATTTATGGCTAAGTGTTAATTGTCCTGGTCGTTTCAATTCCTATTTGCCTAAATGATGTAACTTATAATTGCTGCTTTAGTAATTTCCATTAAGAATTGCTGCTGTGAAAGAAATTTCTTATTGATTATATCAACCTCTATTCCTATGATTTTTCAACTGCTGCCGACTTTTCAAGAATTTACATCTGCACACTGCAATCCTTCACGTAATGACTGCCATCTTCGATATCATTTTCGTCTTTTTTGATACGGAATTTCGAACATATGGTTCTTTTATAGATCTTTGTTTGAGTTAACCACTGTCACTTCCTTCTAAGCATACTTTGATGATTTTCCTGTGATAGATCAGGCTCTTCTGTGCAGCGTAGCTACAGGAACTTGTTCACAAGTCATGACATTCCTAGATCGGTATTTTTAAAATTTGTCAGATAAAATTTGTTTTTATCTAACCAAAAGTCGAGCTAGCGTTAAAAAACAATTGCAATTGAAATAGAAATCGGAAATAAAGACAGTTTTAAACCTGAATTCTGTTTTCCGATTTTTTTATTATTTAATTAAATTGAAAAATCGGTCTATAAGAACACCCAAGATATCAATATTTACCAAATAACGATTTAAATTCGATTATAAATCTATAAAATGATAAATTATTAATTGTCTTAGTGATTGTTTATCTCCTGTAAAGATTTTTAATTGGATTATATCATCTTCTTGTCGTATCTTTCGACTTCTATCATCCAATGTCACTTTTAATATGAATTTACTTGACGTAAAAACCAATTGCAATTGGCTTATCAAAATGCAATTAAGATCCAACAAATATAGAAATTGCTACCTTAAATATTTATGTGAGTTATTGATAAAAAAAAGCTATTTTTGAAATATTTGGCAAAATCTTAAAATTTTTAAAATTATTTTATATTTTAACCTCTCATAAATATAGGGTTTTTTAAAATTTAATTTAGTTGTATAAACGTTTCTATTTCATTGAGTAAAACTCTGATAATGACAGTGATTTAATTAGACGAGGACAAGAAAGACACAAAAAACTTATGCCACCCAGATTGGTCGCTTACCCAAAATCTAAATGAAGAACAAAAAGATAAATAGATGTTAAATTAAAAATTTTAATTTATTTATTAGTTAAAAAGTGTAAAGTAATTTTAGTTATTTCAAATTTGATTGGTTAATTTATTAAAATAAATTAATAAATTGTAAATTAATTTAAATTGAATTGATTTATTTCTAATTTTATTGGTTAGTTAAATTTGAAATAAAATAAAATTTTATATTCTATATAAAATGAACTAAATCCTACTCAATTTTGTTTACGAAACATGAGAAATTAGCTGCTATTAAAACGGTTATAGACAAATTTTAGATTGTCTTACTGGTTTAAATTTCATTAAATGTTATTTTTATATATAAAATTTGTTAATAAATGTTTAACATTACTATAAATATTATTATAAACATTAAAATAAGAAATTCTTTTAATTTCTACCACTGATTTCTTTTCATTTTCAAATGAAACTATTTTTATTATAAAATATTTGACTATGGATCAGTAAAATATATCGATGTTTTTTGATATTCACAAAACATCGACATCTTTAATGATCCATAATAAAAATAATGTGATTAAAATTAATGGTTTTATAATTACTGTTTTTTACTTTTGATTTTTTTGATCTTTTCCCACCCGTTCTTAATAAGGTTAGCATAATTTGATATAATTTTATTAAAATTTATAATTTCAATATCTTTAAAAATTTAGGATTTTTATTAGAAACGAATTAATAATTGAAAAACGCCATCTAAATTTATCAATTATCGCGCTATATATTTCGACTGTTGATCCGTCGATTTGACATAAGTGTTGGCGTACAGGGTAGAATTAATTTTGTTTTAATCTAAGCTCATTCATCCACACTACTTCTTCAACTTCTCGTGCATTCCCTAGGGTATTTCCTTTCTCACCCCGACGCCCCACAATTTTAATCTAACCACTGTATACCCATGGGCAAGCCCATGTTGGTACTGTATACAGCAGCCGAGAGTCCACAAGCAGGTGAGCCCCGTTTCCAAGACTACTCCTTGTGATAATCTCGCTTTCGGGTTCCTGACGGCCGATAGAAGGGCTTACGTCTACCTAACTCCTTTAACCTTTTCGATATCTGTGCACACCTTTCCCATCATTCTATGACGAACCCATGTATACGTCCTACATATTGTTTTCCCCTAGTCGCCGTTTAATACATAACAAAATCTTTAGTACCGATCGTAGTGGATCGCACCTTTATCCGACGTCTAGTAGTTTACCTATTAGTTATTAATTTAATTTAGCCGAAACCAATTTTAGGTATTTAATTTATGAAATTTTTAAAGATGATGATTTAGAAACTTTAATAAAAATAAAATATTTATAAATAAACCCTTAAAATTCCGCTTCTCGAATTTATCTAATTTTCCGACTTTAATTGCTAAACTACTGAAAATAGATAAAATTTCTAACCTAGAAACTTGTTTTAAATCATAAAGTATTTTATTTAAATAACATGTGAAAATTTAAAATATTATATAAATTATCAAAATTTCTATTATATTGACCGAAATTCTTGGGTTTATCACCACCTCATTAATAATTTAGGAAAATTAAACTCCTCCGAGAATGCTTATTTCATTTTTTAACCAAAATTACTTTTAATTATTAGTATTTCTGTAATAAAAACTGAAGTTTTAAATTTCTGTTAACCGAGATCTCTTAATTCCAACTTTACGAGTGAAATAAGAACTCCCTCAACCTATTTCATGCATACTTAAGGTTCCATCAATATCTTAATACAATTCAACCAAACTTCATACATCCATTCATAATTTGATTAATTAGCGAAATCAGAAATTATTAAAATAACAAGAATTACAAAAATATACTTTTATTAAATCTATACAAAATCTAACAAAAAGAAATCACAAAAATATAATTAGGGTATAAATATATAAATAATGTCAGGATAATGGAATCAGTCCTTCTTTCCACTGGGTAGTCACTCGTCGATATCGACGGGGAACTTTCGTTTGTTCCGGAGGGGTTGAAATGGGGTAGTTCCAACCTGGGGAACGGTATGGCATAATTCTTCTCCGAATTCGTCCCTCCAGCAGCTCGCGAGAGTCGGCGATCTCTCTTTCATTGTCGTGGTGGGATTTTCGACGGGTGAAACGTCTAGGCATATTGGTATCTCATCAATGTCCTTCCCATGAGTTGGTAGCACCAGTTCTGCTGATCTTGTCGGGGTTGTGACGGCGTCATCTCTTTTCACAAATTCCGGATGCTGCTCCGCGACGAGTGCGGCGGCTTCTTCCAGCACTTGTGCTGCGTTATTTAAGATGGTGAGGCCTTCAGCTCGGCGTCGTTCACGGCGACGACGATTTTTGCTGGGATGGTGCTTCTTGCTGGTCCTGGGTGTCTGAGCTGGACCAGCTTGAGGCGTTTCCGGGAGATGGTTTGCTGGTATCAAATTCAACTTTACCGCCAGATCGCGACCCGCTAGACGTTTTACTAGTTCGGCTTCTGTAAATGATGCCACCAAGACGGCGCTTTGATCATTTATTATAATTCGTTGAGCCCGGTTCTCTGCGATTAAATCCTCTCGGCATCTGGACAGCCGGTGGATTTTATCCTGGAGGATTTTGACCGCTTCGGGAGCGAACCACGTGCCGAGCGTGCGTTCGTGCTCCGCGAGCAGTTTGTTATACTTTCGTTGGCATAGATCGTGATCTAATTGTAATGCCGAGGTATCTGATTTTCTCGATGATTTGGGGATTTTGTATCCTGAATGCATTTTTAGAAGAAGAATTTTGATTTGTGAAACACGTTTGCTGAGAGTTTTCGGAATGATTTTCTTGAGATTTTCCTGACTAAACGAGGGAGAATTTCATTTCATTAGGGGGTGAGATTTGCAAATAAATTAAATATAATAATTATAAAATTTTAAATTAATTAATCCGAACATTCGTCAAACATTCCTTATTACATACATTTCATCGTTCGATATTAATTGCGAAAATGTCCTATTTGGCGTTAGCACTAGTAAATAAAACGTTCGATGCAGAAAAGAAAAAAAATGCTGATGCTCCAATCATTTGTTGAGAAAAACCCAATTTAATTTTTATTTAAAGATGTTCTATAAAACCATTTCTTACAAAAGGCAAAATTAAAAAGAAAACATTACATTTTCCTAATCCGTTCGTTTGTTTCTACTGACTTAACCCTAGTCGTCCCTTTTCATATAACAATTCGACAGGTTTTAAATAAAAATTTCATCCCTACCTAAACATTCATTTGAATGTTTTCCCCCTAGCTATGTCGATATTCCCGCATTTTAATCCCTACCGCTCCGACCAACATTGCAATGGCCGCCACGGTGAAGTACGACGGCGTCCTACTCTGCGATCAGTGTGACTAGACCTGACCATGCCGGCAGACACCGAAGGGTGGTTGACGACAAGGCAGCACATCAACATCCCTCAAATTTAACTGAGGGAATTGAATCCTGCCAAGCCATCTTCCACAAATTACAACATAAAATCATATTAAATTAGGGGGACCTGTCGTCGATACTAAAAGTACCTCGACCATCCATAATTAAAGATTAAAAATTTAAAACTATAAACATTTCAAAAATTTATTAAATGAAAATACAATCTTACCAAAGTTCGAATTCAAAATTTTCAATTTCAAAAATATTTTTCAAGTTTTTTAAGGTTAAATATTATGACAATGGCTATTGTATTTATACTGTTTTCACGCGTGTGTGCGACCAATCAGTTAATTTCGAATCTTTTTTGGCCATTTTTTCGGGTTTTTGATGGCTTTTATTTAATTTTATATTTTTCTCTTTTGTTATTTATTTTTCTTAATTTTTTAATATTAATTTTATTAAATTTGTATTTTTATTTTTTGCTGATTCTTATTCTGGTCGCCTCCTCCGCCTGTGTATTTTCTAAACCTTATTTTGCAAGGTTTTGGCGGTTTTATATTTTTACTTTATTTTTCTATGTATTTTTCGTGCAAAATTTATTAATTATTTGTTTTAATTAATTATGTTATTTTTTATTTTGTTTTAATTAATGTTTTTATTATATTTTTAATTTCTGTTTGCGGTGCGTGCTTGTGTTACAAATAGCCATTTTCATAATTTTTCGACATGACTTTTTTGTTTTAGTGATGGCTTATAGCCCAACATAAGGAATAAAAAATATATAATTGCATAAACAAATGAAGTATAGAAACTGACAAGTACACTTAATAATATAAAAAATTAAAACTACAAAAAACATCTAATAAAATTCAAATGAAAATTAATAAATGCAGTGATTGAGTTACTCTTTTATTTTTTGGCATTGTAATATGAAACAAATCTTTACAAAATTACAAAAAGGCGAGATAAACTAATAACTTTTGATAATTTTATCTGTTACGGCTTTGCATTTTTTTGCCCTACATCAACTTATCCCAATAATTCCCAGTGAATTACTGGGGAATATAAATCATTATTGACAAGCTGGATATTATAGAATATGGGCTCAGCTAATTTGCTTAGTATTTAATATTAAAGACAATTTGATATACATGTTTCCTTTACAATAAGCTGTCATTACTTTACGATGTTAGACGATATTATTAAACGAGAGACTGTTCTTTCTCGGGTGCACAAAAGTACACAATTATATAATGATAAAAGAACATTTGTCAGTTGTATAATTTTTAGGCTATGTGAAAATTTGAAATTTTAATACATAGCAATATTTATTTTCATTTATTGAAACAAAAGTTGTGTAAATCAAATGATTTTTATTATAAACAAAATGAAACGATTATCTGGACAGCTATGGAATAAATAATCAAAATTATTGGATTGATATTTAACGCATACAGAGAATAAGTGGATAAAGTTCAACGAATTCACATGATCTAACCTTTTTCCATAATATTTGAAATTATCATTGAAAATATTTTTCTCTTATTTTTTTTCTCCTTCTCGAAATATCCTAATTTTAATTCAGAGTCAAATACATTCTGAAAATGAAATCAGTAACGATGAATCCATTCACTCGTACAATCCATGGGTATTTAATGGTTTCAATTTCAAAACTAATAATAAAACCGATTTATTGGATAATGAACCTCGAACTGATATGGAAAATATTGATTCATTAAGAGATTTTTACGGAGAATCCCCTAAAACCCATTCACCGATATACGGGGTTAGGAAAACCTACCACCATTCATTGTGTGTCACTTGTAATAATTTATCACATTCAAGTTTCCAATTGAATTACGACTCGAAGAACTCTGATAATTTATCCTCCAAAGAAGTTGAACTTTAAATAAACAAATGAAAATAGTCCATTAATAATCTCAGAAAAATTAATTATTTTTAATTCGGAATTTATTGAAGCAATGAATCCTATTATAAGTGAGATTTTATTCTAACGATTGCAATAAATTATTCGTGTGATATAATACTTATATATCAATATCTATTTGTTATATATGTGGTCATTATATAACATTTAATGGCTGAGGAAATCTTGAAAACAGTGCTTTCAGATATTATTATTATTATTATTACTTTGTGTAAATATTCATGTAAATTACGATTATTAATTAAATTTCTTATTTGCTTCTGATATCCTAATAAAATTTTCGATTTATTTCAGTTATTTAAAAAAAAATTTATCGGGAATTAACAAGTTACGTATTTTGATATTTTTAATATTCTTAAAAGTTATTTCAAGAAAACGTCATTCAAACTCACGTTTTAATATATGTTTGATTTATACAAATTACAAGAATAGAAATATTAAATTTTGAAATTATAAAAATCAATTAAAATTAATTATAAATTTGAAAAATTAAAAATTGATATTTGTCTGGGGGAAAAGTAATAACTGGTTGCAAATTTGATTTTGAAGAAGAATTAAATAATATTAAATTAATAAATCCATCTATAATAAGGTTTGCAAATAAAACCAATGAAAAATCACAATTTCCCACCAAAATATTTATGCCTTGGCAATCATAATGAGTTTAGTTGGACAAAAACTCCCCATATCAAAAGTTTACATTCATATTTTACTGTGAGGTGTTTATGCCGTATTTTTTTATATAAAGTAATTGAAAAATAAAATTGAGTTTGTTCATTGCAAGATTACACCAAGGGACATTAGATAAGACTATTAGGAGGTTAGATAAAATACCTGCACACAATTTCTATAGTAAAAAAAATACTAATAATTATGCAATTAATTACCTCAAATTTAAAATTTAAAAACCATGAATTTTTTTGAAGCTTTTTCTAATTCTTTCACAGTATCAACTATTCCATACAAAAACGAAACCATCGAAATATGTAAGGTGACCTTTTAAATGTAGTTATTGCAGAATATCCACTACCGATAAAAATGAATAATTAGCGTTATTGAAAATCAAAATTCGGATGAGAAAAAAGTTTCCCCTCAATGTAGCTCAATATTCGAGATGCTGATGTTACTCAAGAAGTCAATGAAGAGCTTCTTAAGCCCAATTTTTGTAATCTAAGAAATTATTACCACCATATCAAAAGGTTATTCACAAAATGTCTAATAAAAGATACAATTTTAGGTGAATTGTAGATATTTTATATTTAAAAATAAATATGTCTTGTCTTGTTTTTGTACAAATGCATAATTTTTAAAATTAATTAATAAAAATAATAATTAAATAAAAAAAATTATCTTTATATTAATTATTATTAAAATTTTACATAAACAAAAAATTCTTTATTTGCAATCGGTTTCTTTTTTGTTATTAAACTGGTCACTACACTGTATTCAAGTTCTATGCAATTAAGAACTTTTCAATTGTAGTTCATATTTCAGATGAGCCATAGATATCTCCCTTTGCAATCAGCAGAATTGTTGGTAGTCGGTTTTTGTAGTTAATTTCGTCAGTTCTTTTTGTAACTGGAGATTCTTCTGTTTATACTTGAAAAAAGATTCTAAATCCAATTAAGTATGTTTATTTTCAAAATATCATCCACCGATCGCACAAGTGGCAGTTGCCCGAAGCAATGCTCGCAGTACTTACATGTTTTGGAATAGCAATTCGGTGGCATCACATTAACAGTAGCAGTGTGTGATATGTCGGAACCGAGCCAACGTCCAGTAGGTTCATAGAAAATTAAGGTGTTATGAGCAGAATACATAATAAATTTTTCTAGTTATTTATTGCTTTCACCACCCCTTTACAGTTATTCTCCGCGGCAAAGTGTACCTGTGGCCATAACCACCCATTGGATCGCTGCAGTATCCACTAATATGAACCTATTGGTTTAAATTTTTATTAAACATTGAATTTTATGAATGATATTGGTTGTATATGTTGGTGTGCAAATCAACTTTTGAGTAATAAATTTGCTAAAAATTATGATGGAAACCGCTGTCAAATATGATTTTGCAAGTAAATTTTAAGGCCTGAATTTTGATTTCATCAAAATATACAAAATGGCCTTTTATTTGCGTAAAATACTATGGTTGTCTTTGGAAAATTAGATCCATATTTTGGACAATCGTCAAAAGTTTTTAGTGTCATAACAAATGATATTGTAGTTATAAGTAATTTATAGTCGTGAAGAAGAAATTTATAATGCAAACTTCTTTGTTGTTATTCTTTAATAGATCTACACCCCAACCTGTTATTGAAACATCTTGCATTCTATCAACTTTCAAATTCTACATTAGCGAATTACATTATCATTCAATAAAAAAGATATATAGTAGTAAGGGTGACGTTCTTTGGCTCATGAGGAATGACTCATCCCCAAAGTGATGAGTCATTGTTTTGATAGACTAGCATAGTGTGGACGAAATGCCTAACATTGGGATTTACCGATTTATATAGAGCAAATTCGAAATTTAGAAAATTTGTCAGATTACGTCTTTACCATTAGTACCCTCTTCGCACACTGAAAGAGTATGGAATTTAACTCTTGGATATATACCAGAGATTGATATAACTTCGTTTACAGATTATTTTTACAATATTTTATGGTAAGACTCATGATCTTTGTTTTATATAGCGTCAAAATGTTCATGTCAAAAACATCGATGAGTCGTCAATTTTATAACAAAGAGATTTTTCAAAAACTTTACTAAGTCAATATAAAGGATTCAATAACATATATTGATGTGTTTTTGTACGTCTTTGTTACTCATGCGTATGTATTGCACTTTTCTTTATTAAATTTACATCTATATTGTACATGTCTTTATTAAAGTTGCACTTGAATTGCACCTTTGTTAATCATACACATATTTTCCTTGGTTGTGTGTAAGGAACATTTAACAAGAACTCTTCTTGTATATGCTGTCAAAAAGCGTTATAATCGCCATATTGTAGAATATATATTGATGTGATGAAAACATGTTTCATCCAATCAGATTCAAACATCTATGTTGCACATTGAATGTATAAATACCTTTTTATTGTCAATATTTTAATTAAAATGAATCAAATTAACTTTATTATATGTTTGCTTAATGGATTAACGACAATTGAAGACGGAAATGAAATAATAACAAGTTTGTGAACCCTGGTGTCATAAGGTGAGAAGGAAACAAAAGAAAACCTCATTAATTTTTCTGATATTCTAAATCAGAAATCAATTAGAGCAAAACAATACAATTTTAAAATGGTTTTTTCTTTTCAACACAAACAGGAAATGAGCATATGAAATAGTAGTTTTCATCTTTATGAAGCAGGTGTTAGAGAGATCTCAATCTTCTAGGAGCATTATTTCAAATGGTCAGTATAGATAATGGATTTAATAATTAAATATTAACTATTTTAGAATAAAATTTTCCGTGGGTCCTTCAAAATAGAAATTGGGAAACATTTAAAGAGCTTCTCAAGAAACATGATGTTCGAAAAGCAGAAGTCATATCAAATATTTTAAAAATGATATTGTGTTTCCAGATTATTACTTACTGTATTAATGTATAGAAAATAAATCTATTGTTTTATATAATTTTAGTTTTTTAGATCTATTGTTTTCTTTTTATTAAATGTATGATTAAAACATAATTATCAATAATAATATTTATTGTTTATTACATGAGCGTACTTTGACGCCACAACATATTTCAAATGTATCGACACAATCATTAGACTAGTAAGTTCAATTGTTTTGCTATCACACAAATAAATAACTTTTAAAATTTTGTTTTTGATTTTTATTAAAAAATTTTTTTTAAAGAAATGTTGATTTAATAAATCCACTATTGTTAATTGTTATTTGATTTTTATTTGAGCATTATTTGATTTTTATTAAAAACATTTTATTAAAAGAACTTGATTTATTAAATTCACTGTTAATCAGTAAAGATATTCATGAATTTTCGGTACAGTCTTTACTGATTCATAGTCAACTTAAAATTTATTTTTATTTAAAAATGTTTTTTAATTGAAATATTATTTTTAACACGTTGACGGACAATTGCGGCTATAGCCGTCAAAGCGAAGTTCACAATGTGGCATGACTGCTATAGCCGTCCAAAACGAAACGGTCGTTTTTAGACACTACGGCTATAGCAGCACAAATGTGCACTTACTGGCGTATACGTAGAAGCATAGTGTCGTGTTTTGAAAACATCTTTTTAGGTTGAAGTTCATATTTCACCTGTTATACGAGTTGCAGATTCAGTATGCACGTGGTTGTGAAGGGAGTAGTGCGATCGCGTTTTTGCTGTTATAGCCGCCATCGTCCTATCACTTAGTGTATAGAGTCCGCTGGCGCCATGACGGTTATAGCCGCAACCTAATTAAAGGTACTAAATTAATCAAAATTAAGTTTATTTAAGCAGAAAGAGTAAAACTATACTTCTAACATTCTAAAAATCACGAAAACATATAGTGTCAATTTTCGAACTTCGCTTGTTCCTACTGTCCGTCAACGTGTTAATATAATAGTTTTTAGTATAATAGTTTATCATTAATAGTGCATGAAAATGAATTATAAAATATTTTAATTTAAAAATAAACCTTATTGATGAAAATAGTTTAATATATTTAAATATATATTTATTTAACATGAAAAATATTTCAATAAAGCCATGTATTTCAATTGCACAAAATTAGCATATAAAACACAAATAATAAATTTAAAAGGAGTAACTTTTACCAATGAAATTATATATCTTTATTAATATGAAATTAATTATTTAAAGTAGTTATTTGGAGAATAATATAAAATTTGTATTAATTATTTTTATGATGCTTCAAAATGATTATATTCAATAAAATATTAACTAAAAATATATCAAAACAGTTTACTTGACATGAAAAATAATTTAATAAAGACATGTATTTCTAATGCATTAATTAATAACAAACTGCAATAGATTTATTTAAACAAATTTCCAAAATATTTTTCAAAATTAGATTTACCACTATTATAAGTTTAATAGTAGAGAATAAAATCCTCTAAATATATTTTTTGAATTAATTTGAATGAAAGAAAATATCAGAGAAGAAGAGGAGAAAGCGAAAGTCTAGTTAAATTTTGGTTATGAGTAATCAGTTTATCGGTCGAAATAATTCATATTTTATGAATAAACATTGCGGAAATAGGCTACCATTGTTGTTTATTTAAATTTTAGTTATATACACGATTTCGGTACCGACAAAAAAGATTTTAAAGTTTACTTATTATTTAAGATGTCTTACTGCTACTGAAAAATCTTCAACCTGACACTGAACTGATCTTATATTTATCTTGGTAATTTTCATTTTAATTTCTATTATTATTATTATTATTATTATTATTATTATTATTATTATTATTACTATTATTATTATTATTATTATTTTATTTTCAAGTTTCCTGAATTCAAGAAATCAATTAGAACGAACTAATGATCCTCTTTAGGGTCACAAATTGTGATTGTAACAGTATTATACTATGCATCATTTAGAACAACTCAATGGAAATGAACAAATGATCCTCTTTAGGGACACAAATTGTGATTATAACAATCTTTTATACTGTGTATCAGTTCGAACAACTCAAAGAGGATGAACCAATGGTTCTCTCGAGAGCCACAAATAATTATTGCACAAAATATTATTATTAAAAACTAATATTACAAATAAAAGATTTTTCTATGATAATGTTAAATAGTCAACAGATCCCAAAAGACAAAATTTGTAGGCAAAATATAAATGTTCGCCATAGGGACGAGAAAAATCTCTTTTCTTTATATAACATTGAATTAATCGAAATGTTGGAAAATATTTCTTCAGCAACCTGCTCTTCCATCCGCAATCATTAGGCACATAGAAAAGTTGATTTACATCAATTTGTTTTAATATGCATGTTGGACATAAATAACCACCTTCGTACCATTCCTTGGGTTTATTACTTAAATATAATGGTTCTAAAATATTATTTGTATTAATAATACATTCTGTAATATTGTCTTTATGTCAGAAAATATTAATGAAACATTTATTTAATCACAATGTTTATACATTAGCCAGGCAAGACAAAGTTGACCACAAGTAATAACTAAGGGGTGTTGAAACCAAATTTTGTTGTAATCAGTAGGGGAACCAAATGTTGATGGTTTTTTGATCAATAGATCGTGATTATAGAATCTCATTGGATCGAAAACATATATGTTGTCTGGTTTTACATGTACAGGAATCCAATGTTTTCCTCCAACAGTTGATGAATTAGTGTTGATAACTATGGCCTGATTGTTTTTTTAAATTAGGGATTTTGTCTAAGGAGTACACTCCAACAAATTGATTTATCTGAACAGAACTATTGTAATCATAGCATGAGTTTCATAAAAAATTACTCCATGACAATTTAATAACTTTCTTTACAACATTTATTATCAAACAAGCACTGTTCTAGTAGCAGTAATTTGCACTTCATTTTCAAATACCCCGTATATTTTGACATGTATTGATTCGACTGTAGCTTTTGAAATATTGATATCCAATCGTATATTTTTATTTTGAAGTAATTGAATTTGATTCAATTCACATACTGAGGTCAAAACAAATGTAAAGAATAGGTATTTGGTTTTGAATTCTTCAAGAGTTATAGCACAATTAAAGTTTTTAACCAAATAACCCATATTTCTCACAATACTTTGCATATTTGTAGCACAATAATTATCATTGTGGAACTCTTGAGTGTATGTTTCTCGATAATCTGTAGTTTTTAACAATGAGAGATAAGTAACATTAAAATGCTTAAAGTTGAACTTGAAGCTGTGTATGATTCATTTTACTGAGTTTCAGATTGAAATGTAACAAGTATCAAATTTGGCATTCTTCGATCTCCAAATATTTGTTCCATATAGAAAGATGACGCACCCTTACCAATATCAAACAAAACAATATATATTTATTTTTTAATGGATGAATTACATGTTTAGAATTAAGCCCAAGTTGGGTTCAACGCAAACTCGTCTTACCAATAATTTTTCATCAACTAATTGACATATTGGTTACCCCACTACAGAAGTTAATGATAAACCTGAATCAGATTTTTTCAAACGCATATGAACATTAACATCAGGAAGTAAATATTTAGATTGATCTATGAAATCATGTTGTAATGATGAACACATGGTAAACATTCTTGGGCCTCTAATCCATTTTTCCTATTATCGTCACTACTATAGTCCATAGAAGTTAGACATAAATAATTTTAGTATCGGTATTTTAAAATGGTTTCAATTATAGCTTTGTGAATATATATATATATATATATATATATATATATTGTTTCAACCCTCAATCTAGATATTATTAAAACCAAGAATTGCATACTAAAAAATATATGACACCAGTAATTGTTCGTTTTTACACCGAATGTTTATATGCTATTTCTGGAAATGGTTTTAACATTGGTTTGTTTAAACTGTATGCTAGTTGTCCCGATAACCACTTTGCGTTTTCTTTTTAGAATTCGAAACTCTTTTCTATAGCTAGGTTCGTCTTCGGGCTTGGTCCATATCAACTTCATTACAACAAGAAGATTTGAAATTTAAATTAAGATTATGGAAAGATTGACCCATCGTTTTTTGTCCTAATATTCCACCAAGTAATGATATTTCCAATGGTATTAGAGCATAAAAAATCCTCCCTGTTGTTTTAAAATGAGTTTTCTCATCATTTTCCGATTTTTAGAATTTACGAGCTATTACAGAGGTTTTTTGTGTTTTTTCAACACAAGATTTTAAGATTTATTGATTTAATTTTCCCTTTGACAACTCTAACTAAAATATCTAGTAAATCATCAATTACAAAATTTGGTAATGACTGTAAAATATTCATTCTTTTCATCCTTGGTGCGTTTAGCATAGCAGTTTAAAAAAATGAAAAACTTCGATGATTTTTGACTGTTTTAATCGATTTTACTTGTTTTTTCTTTGATTTTGGTTTGAAATTATGTTACATGTGATTGGTAACTGGAAAGTCTTGGGTAATAACCTTTTTTATAGAGCGTAACTCGTTTTTGGAGGAATTTGTTCCTACTTTTTAAATATTCTAAAGTTTTCTCAATTTAGGTTTCAATATTATTTTTGCTAACCTTTGGTTTTACACGTGATTTGAGAAACATGGTTAATAATAACAGATTTCAGCTTTGTTTATAAACCATGATCTTTATTTGTTAAAAAATATCGGTTCTAACGCGTAATTCATCAGGGCATTGCTGAGTGAAATCGAGAAAAATTTAAAATTGTGGGTTTTGGTCGCATCTTGAAATGATCTCATTAGAAAATTTCTATTATTTGGATATGCCTGTCTAGAAAGAAAATCAACAATAGTAGCATCCCTCGAATTTTCGAAAACTAAATATTGTACATTTAAATTACGTTTTATAGACTTGACCAGTTTTTATCAAATCCCTTACCTATTTTCATATTTTTCAATTTGCAGAAATTTGATTGCGTCAGTTCATGTTTTTAATCCGCACCACAATGTCAATAAGTCTTATTAAATTTAAATTTGAATAAATTTGATTTTAATAATTGAGAAACAAATGAAGTTTTTCACTGCCACTTGGACCAATCACCCAAATTCAAAAAAATGACTCATCGCTTCTTGGAATGCGCGAATGTAAACTTAAACACTACCGAATCCGAGACCACACCTCACCTTTTCTCTGAATATTTCCCTTCTTTTGTTTGAACAAAACACGTTCAGCATGGTTTAACATGGAAATGCGACTGCCTTGAAAATTATTTGTTAAATAACTTTTGCAAACTTTTTGTAAATTTTGTGTACCATAAGAAACGAGTCTTTCCTTCTCGAGCCGAAGTATATAGGTGCGAAAATTTTGTTTGGGTGTTATTTTTTTATCGTTTGACTAATTTTCGATGCTAGATGTACGTAGACGAATTGTCACAATAGGCTTGTTATTGTTTAGATTATATTTTTAAGTATCAACCTTATTGCATGTAGGAAAATCTGTGTTTGGATAACTGGAGTGTTTAATGAGTATGTGAATGTGCTGCGTGTGTGTTTCTTACGCAAAAATAAAATTAATAATCATAATAACGTTATTTATATTTCAAAACAAAATATTCAATCAAAGAATAAGCAGAGTGCTGCAATCAGGGCTCTTTTTATGTCAAAATATTTCATATTACATTTTATGAATAAACTTTGGGAAAATTGGTTTACATCGTCATTTATTTAAATTACATTTTTATATAAATGAATCAGCTATTGATAAATTTATTTTAAAGTTTGAGTAATAATAATTATTATTACAATAACTATTATGTAACTCAATATGAAACTAATGTAGGGTTGCCATACGTCCCGATCCAAGATTTATTTGTTCCGGTTGATTTAAAATTTACGAATGAATTTATTTTTTTAAAACATGAAAGTCAAAAATAACGAAATGCTTCTGAACGAAGCTGGGTACGGGTCAGCTAGTATCTAATATTGATACGCGCATGTGGCAAATCCGATTATAGAAGCTACACCTCCACCCTCTCACACCCCCTTACACCAGTTATCAGAAAATGAAAGACCATTTTTTTACATGATATTAATTTGAGTCTATTATTTATAAAAAAAAATTCTAACGCCCATGAAAAATTTTGAGAGCACACTTAACGAGATAACCACCATGAACGACCATCAGATGTACCTCTGGTTGGTGAAAAAGCGTCTACTTCGTGAAAACTTACAGTGTTCGGTGTGTAACCAATCGCAATCTTTAAAGCCATATAAAGACAGATGGTTGTGTTTGGAATGGCGGTGCATGAAATACCAATCAACCCAAATGTGCGAATGGGTAGTTGTTTTGAATCGGTGGCACTCAATGCATAGCGTTTTTGAATGTGCTCTGCTATTTTTTGGGGGGATGGTAATGAAACGTAACTAAAAGGGACGGGAGATTGTCCCGGTCTGTAGTACAAGAATTATGGCAACCCTAAACTAATGTAATACTTTTTTTAATGTAATACATAAAGACAGCAACTCTAGTTCGTAAATTATGTTAGTTTACCATTAATCCAATTTCAGTGTAGAGGAATAATCACCAACCTAACTCCACTCGTACAAGCTCCACTGAATTCAGTGAATAGGAACGGTATAAACTTGATAGTTTTGTCGAAGACAGAACACATAGCCCGTGTTACGGGTAATAAGCATAAAGATTAGCAAAGAAGAATTACGAATGGAGTAACAACGAATTCTTATCAATTCCTACCTTCCGAAAAAGTCTCTAGTAAACACAATTTAAATGACCATTTACCTGTCTGAGTAATGTGATCATGTTATTCAAATATCACGTTTTGAAAAATATTTTGATTTGACTGTTACTGATAATTGTGGTTGAATGGGGCTATTTAATTTTTTAAAAATGTATATTTGCTAATAAAATCTGCTTATTTGTTGTATCTGTAATAAATATAATAATAAAGTGAGGCCTTCATGTCATTGTGTATTTTCTCACATAAGGCTATGCTGAGATAACGACAGGGTTATAAAGATGTCAGGCTTTCTATCGGCCGAGAAGTTAGTTAAGAGAAGATTCACTCTCGCTACGATGGCGCACGCGGAACAATAAAAGTGGTCCATAGAGATAAATGTTTGTCCATATAACAAGGTTAATTTCAACCAAATTTTAATCATGTTTTTAACGCTTCTTACAGATACGTATTACAGGTTTAAAATATTTAAAATATTTTTTAGATGTCTCACCCGATTTATATCTGTTTATTATATTTTTGTTAAATTTTATTTGATATTTGCTTTTTTCTAATAATATTTTTCGCTCGGAAACTTAAGTAAATTGAGTGTAATAAATTTAAGTCTTTTTATTTGAGAAACACTGCACTATGCCATTTTATATTGTGATATGTATTCAATTAAAAGACTCAAGCCATTGGAAGGACTAAATCCATTTTGAATGGTGAATTTTTAATAAAAAATTAACATATTAAATGCAATTTCAATAACTTATGTTAATAATAATATACATATATTTTATTTAATTTTTTATTTATTAATTTTAATATGAAGTAAAATAAAGAAAATAAGGTAAAATAAATTAAATATAAAATTAAATTATATTAAATTCTATTGGTATAACAATATATCATATACATCTATAAACCGTCATAAATATTTTGGACTTTTATGGTCATGTTCAACTGGCTTCTGCAAGAAGTCGCTTGATTTTTTCTTCAAGCTCATAAGCATTTCGGTCATTTCTTATTTCTACTGTTTTAAGTTTCTCTAATTTCACTGAATGGGATAAATAATTTTTACATGTGAAAATGTTTTAATAAATAAAACTAATTCTGACTGGTAACACACCTTTGCCTCTTTGATCAGTGCTTGGTAAATTACTCTGAAACAGCAATTATCATGCCCTTCAGCAAAAGGTAAAATGAATCGGCTCCACAACAATAATCAAAGGTAACTAAATTCGCTTTATCTTTTGCGCCACCTGTGATCTGTTTTCATTTAGTTCTCGACTATAGATCAATGTATTATATTTTGTTCAAAAGTAAAACGATGTGAACCAGTAAACCTAAAGTCTTAGGGGATAGAGTATTTGTGATCATAATAAAGAACATGATGCCACATAAGTCATGACATTTTGTCTTCTTACGAGTAATACAAAGGAATAAAAACAATTCACAATGAAAATTTATATAACAAGACCGCTAAGATATTAACTCAAAAACATGTATTCAATAATGTAAATAATTTTAATAAAGCAGTCATAATTATTATTATTATTATTATTATTAAATTTATAATTATTATTATTAAATTTATATTTATTAATATTATATTATAATTATTATTATTATAAATATTATTATTATTAAATTTATAATTATTAATAATATTATTATAATTATAATTATTATTATAATTATAATTATTATTATAATTATTAATATAATTATTATTATTATTATTATTATTATTATTATTATTATTATTATTATTAAATTTATAATTATTAATATTATTATTATAATTATAATTATTATTATAATTATAAATAATTAAATAAATTTGGCAACGATTTAATTAAAAGATAACGCCAATAAAAAACTATTCGTACGATATATTTCGACAGCATAACTGCCATCTTCAGGTACTCAAAACCAACTAAAAATATTATGAATTAACATTTAATTTAAACAAATTATTTTTTATTAATTTAATCTTGTAATAAATAAATATTTATAAAATATATTCAAATAACTTTTAACTAATTTAAAATTTCATTTATATTATAACTTTTTAAAAACATTAATGTAATTTAAAATTTCAATTATTTTAATAATATTAAAAAAAAGTTTTTTTTTAAAAAACAATACATAAACATGATTTAATATACGTAAACTATTTAAAAACATTCAAAACATTCGTAGTCACAGCACTTTGCACATTAATCTTTGGATCCAATGATCTTATCAACAATGCTCCACATATCACGCGTTCCCAATAATTATTAAAATTTTTCAACAAAATTCTAAAATCAGACATTCTTATTTCACTTTTACAGCCTCGATTGTGCTCACATAATATTGGTAAAACCCTTCAATCGACAATGTTCTAGAACTCGAGTATGTATGTGGCATTACACCCATTACATGTAAATTGATAAACGAGATCAGAACACAATCCAACCGGAGTTTTTGATTTATTAATAAACATATTGCGTACCTTACATGAATTAGATACGATCTTATATTCTAAATTTCCCATCGGTTTACTTAACTTCCTTTTATAATTTGTAAAGCCTTCAGAGTACGGCAATACTAACACATATTTAGGCTCAATTTTTTTATATCCATTTTTACTATTATTTAGATCAACACTCAATTCACGCACATTTGACAAATTACACTCAGACTTTCCAAAACATGGATCCATAGGATTTTTAATCAATTTATCAACAGTTTCTTTTATCATCAACAATAAAAATGATTTAGAATATCCATTCTTTATCAACAACTCAATCAATTTATCAACACTTTTTACCGAATTAGCAAAAGTAGAAGATAAAGACCATGAACGATAAATCAATCCTTTCACCGTATTTCTCTCATACTTAAATTCACAACAGCTTTCTGGAGAAGTATAAAGACCAGTATCAGTTGGTTTTCTATAAATCTCTGTCTCATAATGTTTATCTTTTCGTTGAATTAACAAATCTAAAACGCAATTGATGACTTTCTCTACGTTTCACATGTGAATACAATGTTTTTTTAATATTAAAATAACTGAAATTTTAAATTACATTAATTTTTTTAAAAAGTTAATATAAATGAAATTTTAAATTAATTAAAAGTTATTTGAATATATTTTATAAATATTTATTTATTACAAAATTAAATTAATAAAAAATAATTTGTTTAAATTAAATGTTAATTCATAATATTTTTAGTTGGTTTTGAGTACCTGAAGATGATAGTTATGATATCGAAATATATCGTACGAAAAGTTTTTTATTGGCGTTATCTTTTAATTATAATTATAACTATTATTATAATTATTAATATTATAATAATAATTATTATAATAATTATTATTATTATTAAATTTATAATTATTAATATTATTATAATTATAATTATTATTATTATTATTATTATTATTATTATTATTATTATTATTATTATTATTATTATTATTATTATTATTATTATTATTGTTTTATTATAGTTATTGCTTATCGGATGATACCGAGCATACAATGAAAGCATATGTGGAATATCTGTTTTATTCAACGGAATGCAGTTTAAATGTATTGGGTTACAATTATCAGAAATGCTTGGTGAGATTGATATAATTCCACAATAATTGAACGAAATAAGTTCCATTTTGGAGATTGATTTGTACTCCCAAACACAATACTACGTATGAAATGATTTCAGATGAGAGTGAATTGAAATAGGTTCCGACAACGAGACATTAGAGAAATTTGACAATTCCAGCTTATAAGTCATATTTCATCTAAGAATCAATAAACCTAAATTCTTCTATGAGTATTTTTGACATAATAGCATTCGAAATTCTACATAATGCTTGAATTGTTTTTATAGCTTGGTTTCATTAGTTTGACTAAAAAATAAGTGTGGAAAAATTAAAAATGTACTTGTTATATTAAAACAAAATTTTAATTTAATTTAAAAATGCATTTGAAATTTAAAAATTAAATTAATATATGTATTAAAGGTACTTCCCTCCCATAAACCAGTATTTGTAAAAAAATGGTTAATTGTATATTTAAACATGAAAAAACCTGGAGAAAGTAGATTTTCTATTGGACTGGAAGACCGTTGATTTTGAGCTTTATATTGACTGTCATTTTGTTTTACTGGAGGCAGATTCAAATGACGATCCACTTCTGTTAATGAAGTCGATTCTGATCGTTTTGTGTTTAATGTAGACGAATCGACATTTTCGGATTCGGTGCTGCTAAAAGTAATTTTAAAATATAAAAATTATCAAAAATTAAAATCTGAAATTCACCAATTATTATTTGAATTCATATGAAATCTATTGTTCTGTTCACGGTCACTGAGAGATCTATAAATTAATCAATAAGCATAAATATTATAAAATTAAAACATCTAATTATTTTTAACAAAATAAAGTCTTTGTATGTCATAAATTAAATTTTAAGCATAATTTTTATTTTTAATCGACTGAAAACATATTAATTTTAATAAAACTTTGTTTTCTTCTCCAAATTTTCTTATATAATCTCAAATATTTTATTTTTTGTTAACATCTAAAGGCATAAATTAAGGTCTTATATAAAACTTAATTAATTTATATATATTTATATCGGCACCTTTTCCAACTTATAAAAAATAAAAATTATTAATTTTAACTTTTTAAGTGTTTTAAATTTTTATTGTATTTTATTAATAGTATTAATAATAATTTTAAACTTCTTCCTTTGCAAATTGCTCTCAGTACAATTCCAATTTTTTCAAGTAAAGCAGAGCGAGGGTTTTTCTCAAATGAATCTTATCATCACCTCGATAAGAGCTTCATTGATGACAACAACTGTATTTTTGCTTTTATTTATAATATTATTTGGACCTCCACTTACACGTTTTGATCCCACAAGATATGTTGATTCGTGGTTGCTTCGTAGCAGACACTCGGCCATAGATCCCAACAGCAAAAAACGCAGTCAGGAATGTGTATCAGACAAGATCCTGGTCAAATTTTTTGGTTTATTATGAATTGTTTTACACCAATTTCTATTTGTTTTATGATCAGATGTAATCCGGACTGGGAGTGGGTCTTTCGGGGCCTTTGGAAAATATAACATGCGGCGCCCCGTCCAAAAAAGAAAGAAAAGATACATTAACATAATTTTATTAATTTATATAATGAAATATTTATTTCTTCAATATATACAATAATATACATAATATTTTTTTATTCCTATTTCGTAAAAACATTTTTACTGCTAATTCCTCGATAATATCATCAACATTGATCTGTTTTGTTACCTCGGACTCTATTGACAACATAACCATCTACTCTAACCTACCTTGTTGCATGATTGATCTTACTTAATTTTGTTATTTTATTAAAAAAGCCCCGCCCTTTGTACGCCCCGCGCTTTGAAGCAAAGTCATCTGTTCTTTAAAGTCTTTTCATTTTTTTCTGTGAAAAAAGTGCGTATTATAGTCACGATTTTACGGTACATAGATATAAAAAATGCAGACAAAGACCTACATTAACATCCTACTTGTAAAAAATTTGATTTTGGTGTCAAACTTGTCCTAGCCACTAATAATTATTAGAAATATGAAAATGTGGGGCCTCGGGGAAAATCCCCGAGAACCCGACCTCTGAGCCGACCTGGATGTAATAAATCTATTGAATTCAGCTATTCAAATTTAATTTTTATTCCATTAAAAATTATTATAATCGATTTTAGATAATTGTTTACCTTTTATTGTTAACGCAATACACTCAGACCTGGCTTTGCGTCGTAGATAATTTTCGAAAAAAGACAACGCAGTGTGAAAGAAACCATATAACCATAAACAATTTATATGGTTTCCTGTATAAAATCATGATTCACATTGCGTCGTGTTTTTTCGAAAATTATCTACGACGCAAAGCGAGGTCTTAGTGTACTATAATAAATTAATCCAAATGCCAAAATGTAGATATTAAAACAAAGATTGCATTTCCTTATTACGTGTATAATGTTACTACAAGCAATATAATGCAGGCGCGAATATTCTAAGTTTTAATTGGTTGATTTAAGTTTTAGATTTTTCTAATATTGTCTTAAAAAATTTAAAGAAATAGTTAAACAGTAGCCTCTTTGAGAATCTTGATGAAATTTATGCATATATGGGATTTTTTTAATCTTTTCAAACAATAAATAATAGTTCCAGATTTTCCCATAGTTTTGCTAATCATTTTACAATATTTCATTTTTACAACTAGTTTAATTCAAATAAAAAATTATTTAAAGAAATAATTTTAATAAAATCATCATTCAAATTTCAACACACTGTAAATATCCAAATATTAAAATATTGATAAATAAATAGATAAATTCTTTAAGTACCAGATAAATATAAAAGGTAAAATAAGTGTTTAAATCAATAATTGAAAATATTAAAATTTTTATTGACACTGAATCATTTTTCTGATTACTGTTAGTTTATATTTACATATTTAATTTTAAAGTCAGCATTTTAATTATCATATTTATATTTTGTAAATAAGACATTGTAAACAAATCAGGAGTTCACTAAATGTTTCAATAGAAAATTATATCAGATGAATAGAAATTAACAAAATAATTATTGATCTATATTTTGAAATGAAGATAAAGGAAATCGATAATGAAAATATATAAATACTAAAAAGAAAAAAGATTTTACTGTCAATATTTCAGGTTTGGTTATACAGTAATTTAAATCTGGAGCTCATTTTTATTATTGCGATTAATATTATATTTTACTAATATTTTTTTTATTAATATTTTATTATTATTATTATTGTTGGGTTTTGCACTTACCAATTTCTGGTTATTATATAAATAACTGAGATAAGACTTAAAAATATTTATTTCGAAAAATTTACAGAAAAATCCTTTACTTTTTTACAATATGAATAAAATCCTACTTGTAAAAAACTTGAAAAAGGATGCTTGTTCTGCTCCTAAATATGTCAAGTCGGTTTGATCCTCTGTTGGATCTATTTCAGTTTTTAACATATCTGGTCTATCAGATCAGGAACAAGTGTTTTCGGTTATTTTTTGAAAGGCAAAATTATGTATTTTGTGCATTATATATATATATATATATATATATATATTTAGTGTGGACCAATCGGATTCAACCGATTTTGTTTTTTCCAAAATTATTTATTTATATTATGCATATCTCGAAACTATGTATGCATAAATTAATTAATATTATATACTCTATCTGCATTCATATTTATTCATTTATATTGTATGTGTTTATATTTATTTGAAATTCGAAATTAAAAAAATCTGAACATTTAAATTTGAAAATAAAAATGACATAATTATAAAATTCGTGTAGAAATAAAATGATATAATCATCCAATATAAAAGTGAAATAAAATGACATAATAATAATAATAAAAATGTCTAAACTTAAAAATACGTTTTTGTCGATGGCGGAATCATTTATATAAACATAAAAATGTGTAAGCAATTTCCACAAATTTATTCAAAAAATATGAAATATTTCGATCTTAACAGGATTCTGATCACTCTTAATTTAAGTTTATATAAATGATTCCGCAATCGAAAAAAAGTATTTTTAAGTTTATCTTAATTCTAATGTCGAAAAAATCAAAATTCAGCAAAAAAAACTTTTAAATTATTGATTTTATTCAGTTTTAAAACAATAAAGGTTTTATTTTAAAATATTTTTAACAATGTTTAAATCTTTATAAAAATGTATTATTTAAATTTATTCATTTTTAAATGTTCGTAAATTAAATATTAAAGTGTTTTAAATTTTTTTTTAAAATTTAGTCAAACAGAGAAAGAGCAGAAAGAGAAAAACTTTATGAATTTTGAATTATGAGTGATCAGGATCTTGTTAAGATAGAAATATTCCATATTTTATTAATAAATTTGCGAAAATTTGGTTACACAGTTATTTATTAAATTTATTTTTAATAAAAATAATAATAATAATAATAATTGCATTATAAAATTCGTCTATAATTATCTATAAGTGAAATAATTTTCGGACAATTAATGTACAACTCGTATCTGGAACATAAATCTAATGGGAGAATAATGGGGCACTGGATTGGAATTGAGGACTTGAGACTGGAGATTGAGAGAGAACTGTTGTCTGACATTATTGGTATTATCTTTGGAAATATCATATTTGTTGAATATTTTTAATTTAGGAAAAAATTAAATTATATAAATTAAAAATATTAATTAAAAGAGAAACGATTTCAGTTTATTCAATATCATCAAAAATATTTTTTAAACATGTTTAGAATAAAAAGTTTGCCAATAAAAATTTATTACCGTTTCCTTTCCGTATAAATCTCGTCTTTAAACATTGGATATCTTGAAGAATCAGAGGAAATATCTTGAGACTTTAAGTCAATATCTTTGGAACTATTTAATGTTTTTGACGCTAAAAGTTTTTTTGCTTCTTTAATAGACTCTTGGAGTTCCCCTCGGAGCTGGTGAATAGATTCTGGAAAATTTCTATCAATTAGTAAATTTCTCTTCAAATTTTTACCATTATTGTTCAATATTTCACTGGTTAGGTCGGAAGCTTTTCTACAAGAATAACGCAATTTGTTATAACAAAAATCATATATTAACATAAATTATGAACTTTTTAACCATAGATTTGTTGGGATATTTATTTTTCGTTTGATATTCTGAATATTTGCTAATTTTAATATTTTCTTCATTAGATTTCATATTTATCTTCTCCCGTAATCGTCCATTTTCTTCGATGTATGTATCAAGTTCCTGAAAGTAAATTCGTGCTATAAATATTTCAAAGGTTCTTTATTACTTCTGCCATTCTATCATTTTGATGCGTAACTTTTCTTAACAGTTCCGTTAGCTTTTGATTTTCTTCCTTCATGCTCTCATGACCAAGCTGCATAGAATTCATTTGTTTTTCCAGTGAATTTAAACGACTTTTTGTAATTTGCAATGAATCATGATTCAAATTTGTTTTGTTAATATCATTTAAAATTACCGGAGGTTGGGAATTATGATCTAATATTTGTTTATTAACAATAGTTTGTTATAATAATCAAAAAGTATTACTTGATTTCTTAGAGAGTCTCTCAAAACTTTTTATTTGAGATTGTGAAATTTTCAATTCATTCTTATAACCTATTATATATATATATATGAAAATTATTTTAAATAATCATTTTCTAAAAAATTAAATTATTTCCATTATTTTACTGTTACATATAATAATAATAATAATAATAATAATAATAATAATAATAATAATAATAATAATAATAATAATAATAATAATAATAATAATAATAATAATAATAATAATAATAATAATAATAATAATATTAATAATATTTACAAATAAATAATTAAATAAATTTAGCAACGATTTAATTTAAAGATAACGCCAATAAAAAACTTTTCGTACGAAATATTTCGACAGCATAACTGTCATCTTCAGGTACACAAAATCAACTAAAAATATTATGAATTAACATTTAATTTAAACAAATTATTTTTTATTAATTTAATTTTGTAATAAATAAATATTTAAAAAATATATTCAAATAACTTTTAACTAATTTAAAATGTTATTTATATAAATATTATAATTTTTATTTATATTATAATTTTTTAAAAAATAATGTAATTTAATAATTCAATTAATTTAATAATATTAAAAAAATGTAAGGATAGCTTTAAGTATGTGTCTTGTATTGCACAGTTACAAAAACGAACTATGAATGATGTTATGGTTTCATTCGATGCTTGCAGTTTGTTTACGAATGTACCACTGGTTGATAAAATTGACTTATGCTGTGAGTTGTGGGATGAAAATGATTCTGAACATCACATTTTGGATAGAAGAGTATTTCGTAAACTTCTTGAATTTGTTACTTCAAATGTCAAATTTCTTTTCAATGATGAATGGTATCAACAAATAGATGGAGTCGCTATGGGTTCCCCTTTAGCACCAACGATGGAATCAATATTTTTGGCTAGTTTGGAAAAGAAAATTGCTTCTTTCCAATTTGAGAAACCCTTTGTTTATAAAAGGTATGTGGATGATATTTTTCTTGTATTTGAAAACCAGAAACATGTAGAACTATTTTTCTATTTTATGAGTTTACATAAGTACATTGTATTCACATGTGAAACGGAGAGAAAGTCATCAATTGAGTTTTAAGATTTGTTAATTCAACGCAAAGATAAAAATTATGAGACAGAGATTTATAGAAAACCAACTGATACTGGTCTTTATACTTCTCCAGAAAGCTTTTGTGAATTTAAGTATGAGAGAAATATGGTGAAAGGATTGATTTATCGTTCATGGTCTTTATCTTCTACTTTTGCTAATTCGGTAAAAAGTGTTGATAAATTGGTTGAGTTGTTGATAAAGAATGGGTATTCTAAATCATTTTTATTGTTGATGATAAAAGAGACTGTTGACAAATTGATTAAAAATCCTATGGATCCATGTTTTGGAAAGTCTAAGTGTAATTTGTCAAATGTGCGTGAATTGAGTGTTGATCTAAATGATAGTAAAAATGGATATAAAAAAATTGAGCCTAAATATGTGTTAGTATTGCCGTACTCTGAAGGTTTTACAAATTATAAAAGGAAGTTAAGTAAACAGATGGGAAATTTAGAGTATAAAATCGTCTCTAATTCGTGTAAAGTACGCAATATGTTTATTAATAAATCAAAAACTCCGGTTGGCTTGTGTTCTGATCTCGTTTATCAATTTACATGTAATGGGTGTAATGCCACATACATTGGAGAGACTTCCCGTCATCTCTGTACTCGAGTTCTAGAGCATTGTCGATTGAAGGGTTTAACCAATATTAGTGAGCACAATAGAGGCTGTAAAAGTGAAATAGGAATGTCTGATTTTAGAATTTTGTTGAAAAGTTTTAATAATTATTGGGAACGCGTGATATGTGAAGCATTGCTGATAAGGTCGTTGGATCCAAAGATTAATGTGCAAAGTGCTGTGACTACGAATGTTTTGAATGTTTTTAAATAGTTTACGTATATTAAATCATGTTTATGTATTGTTTTTTAAAAAAAAACTTTTTTTAAATATTATTAAAATAATTGAATTTTTAAATTACATTATTTTTTAAAAAATTATAATATAAATAAAAATTATAATATTTATATAAATAACATTTTAAATTAGTTAAAAGTTATTTGAATATATTTTTTAAATATTTATTTATTAAAAATTAAATTAATAAAAAATAATTTGTTTAAATTAAATGTTAATTTATAATATTTTTAGTTGGTTTTGTGTACTTGAAGATGGCAGTTATGCTGTCGAAATATATCGTACGAAAAGTTTTTTATTGGCATTATCTTTTAATAATAATATTATAAGGACATGATATTTTCAACAAAATTTGATTGAATCAGATTTGTTTAAGGTATTCACGAATTTTCGTCACAGCCTTTTACTGATTCATAGTAAAATTTTGTAGAAAATATTATGTCAATAATAATAATAATAATAATAATAATAATAATAATAATAATAATATTATTAATAATAATAATAATAATAATAATAATAATAATAATAATAATAATAATAATAATAATAATAATAATAATAATAATAATAATAAACAAGTAAATGATGACATAAGCCTTTGGCTGCAAAGTACATATTAAATGAATGAATAAATTTTTATTATATATTATGAATTGAATAAGTAGCAAAATACTTATCTTATCATTTGTTTGTTTAACATTTAGTTTATGCTTCTAACAAGAAATCATCCTTTTATAATGACATCAATAATTGCCAGACAGTTAACCATTATATCAAAAGTGTTTTTTAACTTTTTTTGGAACCGAAATTATTCAGGAGTTCACAAAAATTTAATATCAGGACTTTTTTCTATTTAAATTATTTTCACCAGATCAATATTCTGGCCGATATAATAATAGCAATAACAATAATAATAATAATAATAATAATAATAATAATAATAATAATAATAATAATAATAATAATAATAATAATAATAATAATAATAATAATAATAATAATAATAATAAAAATAATAAATAGTTAGGATATTACATAAAAGAGCGAAGGCAAAAAAATTTTAAATTCTCACTGCATAATTCCATAAAAAGACTTTTTGTTGCACAATTTTTATCATTTTTATACCATATCTTTAATTTTACAAATTTACAAAAAATTTTAATCATTTCTTCATTTGAAATATCAGCGAAACATTGAAATTTAATAAAACAACCTTTTTAAATTTTACATAAATTTTAATGTTGCATAATATTTTCTACAAAATTTGATTATGAATCAGATTTATTTAAGATATTCATGAATTTCGACACATCCTTTTTCTGATTCATAGTCAAATTTTGTAGAAAATATTATGTCACTTATAAAGAAATCAGAGGTGAAAAACAAAAAAAAAATCCTTATAACTTTAATGTTACTAATCACGATCTTTATCAGAAGGAAAATTTTTTTACTCACTAATATTTTTTGTTTAGTCCAGTGTTTAATATTCAAAAGCTAACTTCATTTTTGGGGGAGAGGGTCGTTTGCAACAAAAGGCACGTAATGGGACAATTGATATAAAAATGTAAATATTTTGAGGATGTCGTTAATTGTTGTCTTCGATCAAGTTTTAGTATTAAAATTAAAATAATTAATATTTGAAAAAGAGTTTTTTATAAAGAATTATTTTAAGAATTTTTCCCAAGCTCTCCATTTCTTAACTTTATCTCTAAAGGTGAATTTAGATCTCGGTAAAATATACAAAAATATACAAAAACTTTTTAAAAACTAGCCAATTGAAAATCCTATTAAATAATATAATGTTTTCCAGTGTAATAAATTCATAGAAAATTCTAAGGAAAAAAACAAAACTAACTTAAAAGTTCGGAATTAAGATCGCATATTTTCTTTTCCATACTTAAATGCTTGTTCGACTTTGAACTTTTCAAATGTTGAAGTTCTTGGCAAAGACTGGTTATCTAGAATAAATAAGATGCATTTACACCTTTAGAATTCTAGTGAAAAACAACTTCAGAATCTGCGTCTTTCAATTTAATAATCAGCCGCTTATTTTCAATCATCAGTTCGTCATAATCTCGATAAAGATTCTTTAGCTCCAATTGCAAGTGCACTGGAACACATTTAATCTACATATATTTCAATGTTGAAATTGGATTACTGTTTTCGTTTTTAATATGTTCAATACAAACAGTTTGGTCTTTTTGGTTCTTTAATAACTGTTCTCTGGAATCTTGCAATTCATTCATTTGAATTACGAGCCTGTTTCTTTCTTCTCGAAGTATTTGATTTTTTCCCTTTGAAGTGTCAATAATATTCACTTGGCCCACTTCATTGTTTTGATTCAAATTCTGATTGCCGCCACTGGATTGCATTTCCAGTTGCCGACAACGCTCTTCTAACTGAGAATTTTTTTTTCAATACATATTACAATACATATTTCAATATAAAAATAAATAAAAATTATATAATCCCGTGAGAAGTTGCTATGAATTTTAAAAACATTAAAATAAATATAATGTAAATGAAAAGTAATTTTTTATAAAAATTCGTCTTTCTTTAACCAAGTGCAGCCTTGGAAATAAAATTTTTTATTTTTGTTATGATTAATGTTGAGAAAAATAATTTGTAGATTTTAATTTATTTTGAAACTTGATGCGATTTATTTGAATTGGGTACTATTTTTTTAATAAGTACTATTTTTTTAAAAATATTCATTAGGCCACCTAATTTAATGTTTTTAAACATAATTTATCTGTTTTGTTGCTAAGATTACTTTTAATATTCATATATATTTTTTATTTTATAACATACATATTTTGGGATATTTGAATCCAATAAAATATAATTGAAGAAAAATAGAAAACATTTGCTATTCTCTAATAATACAAAGCTAACACTATCACAACATCTGCTATTTTCACAATTCCAGATAATTTTTCTCCTCATTTTCGAAAATGAGTAAAAATAATAATAAACAAATAATTTCAAAATTCTGTTTATTTAATTAATGTTTCAGTTAAAAAATTTAGAAAATTTCAAATAATATTACAGTTGTAGTTTTTAAAATCAAAATTATTTGTACTATTTTTTTAATTTCTAAGAAAAATCATTTGACCATCTAATTTAATTTTTTTTAACCTAATTTAATTTATCGATATCAGATTTAATTTAAGTTAGTCTAATTTAATTTATCAAAATAAGAAATAATTTTAGTTAGTATAATTTAATTAATAATCATCAGAATTAATGTAAATCGGTCTATTTTTATTAATAGTACTCAAAAATAATTTTAAAAAGTCTAATTTAATTGATAATACTCAGAAATTATTTTAATTAACAACACTCATTATTTTAGTCAGACTATATATTCAATAATTATATTCGTTAAAATAATATAAATCGGTTAAACTTAAAAAGAATATAACAATAAAAATGACTGAAAATAATATTAAAAATAGTAGTTTATCTTTGCAATTATCAAAGTGCTTTGACGATACTCTGTATGATACATCAGAAATTGTTAGTTTAGATAGAATAAAAAGATTTTATGGTAAAAAATTTAAATTAGATTGTTAAAAAAATAATCCTGATTTGAATTTAATGAAAACAATGAATGATATTGAAACGTGTCGTTATCAAGTTGGAGTACTGATGCAAAATTTCAACAGGTCTTTTGGTTTTAAATATTGTAAAAAAATTGATGATAAAGATAATACATGATAAAGATACATGAACGTTCACAATAATTGACATCGGAATATAAATTAGTGGAGCCGATTTATTGAATTTGGTTAAAATTGAGAGATATTTTATTGTTAAATCTGATTAAAATTTACCACTATAATTTTATAAATTATACCATTATATCAAATAACAATAAAATTTCAAAGCAATCACAAATCCATTAAATCATGCATTTTTGATAAATCATTATGTCCCCAAATTATATTTTCAACATATCTTAATTCATTAAAACAAAATTACCATTTAATGTACCTTGACGTGGTAAAACAAAAAATATCAGTAAAATCAGTTATATTTTTGTTTGCATATTTTCCAGTATAATTTTATTTATTTCAATTGCTTTTTCGATTGAACACACATATTTTAGCACTGAATTTCAAGGGCAAAAAATCTTTGTTGAATAGGAAAACCTTGGTAAAAATGAAGATAAATAAAATTTTACACAAAAAAATACTATTTTAAAAATTCTAAAATTCAGAATTAAAAAAATTAATCCAATTCCCCATTCCAAAAACCTTTCTTTTATTTTGTTGACCTTTTTCATTGTCATATTTTGTAATTAAATATAAAGGATAAAAATAATGTACAACCTAACAATAAACAAATGAATTTACTTTAAAGAAAGTCTCATTAATTACATCGACTCTGGTTTGAATCTGGAAATATTTAATTGAAACAGCAAATGTATCATTTAAACAAGAATTTTTTATTTTCTAAGTTGGAGAATAAATATTTTTTTTAAAAACGAAATGAAAAATTACAAAAAATAGTTATTTAGAATTATAATTAAATAAAAATATATATGCATTATATCCTCTCTTTGGGTCACTATTCAATCACACAAGAGGTAAAGCAAAGCTTTGCCAAAGAAAAACATATTTATCAAAATTATATTCTCATGGTGTATTTTAAATACATGAACATAAAATTAAAAATATATATAATTATAATTAAATACAAATAATTCATTTTGGCGTTTAAAAGTTTCCTACTATTTCAGTGTCATCCAAACCTTTTAACATTACGATACATTGATCGGGTAAGATTTATTTCGTGGTAAACCGTTTGGCAGTCACGGTGATATATTTAATCAACATATTGTAGTCACTATAGTATGTGACTTCTTGACTACTACTACAGCTCTACAGTGTGGTGCTATCCTGTTGGTTCGTTGAAAAAGTGAGTCATATTTGTTACAAAAACCTATGTTTTTAAATCTTTTGCGATTCATAATTTGACAGTCACTGTTCCATATCAGATATTCCCAAACGGTGTTTGCTACAATGTTACAAGTTTTCCGTCAAATATGAAACATTAGCTAAATTATGTTTTATTTTATGTTATTTATCTTAATATGAATTAACTGTAAATCTCGATCTTCTTGAATCATATTTAGAAAAAAAATTCGTTACTTTTAAAATATCTTAATTAAAAATTAATATATTTGTCTTATTATTCTTCTAAAAAATATTTGTCTTTACATTTTAATAAATACATTAGCTAAAATTGTGAATGTTTAAAAGATTTTTCATTTAATTAAATAAATAAATAAATAGATTTAATTATTTAATTCAATAATTAGTTAATTTAATTTGTGGAATTTATTCGACAGGAATTTGATTCCGTACAACATCGACATTTTAGACTGCGAAAATTTGTTTAAAAGCATTGTTATAATGAAATATATATTTGATACTTGCATTTATTTATTTACCAGATTTCAAAATGAATGAAGAAATTGAATGTAATTCTATTCTACCTAACAGTAATTAAAAATATTCTTATTTTAAAATGGTAAAATATTTAACATTTAAATTTCAGTTTTGAAAATAAAAGTTATGTTATGGAATATTTGTTTAATTAGCTCTATTTTTATTTATTAGTAAAAATGAAACATGAACGAAAGTTTTTAAATTCTGTTTTTTTAATCTCAGTTTTTGAAAATTTACTTTATTAAATTTTACAAAATTTTAATATTTTTAACTTTTTTAACAAAAACATTTTACATTTATTTTTATCCTGTAGCACAAAATTGCGCTTAATAATATCAATCAATTCCATATATTTATATATATTTAATAAAACATAAACAAAACGTTCTGATAAAATTTATTTATTAAAATGATACTAAATTTATCATGTGTTTGTGATATTATCGTATTTGACAAATCAAATAACTTATATTGTTATTGTTTTTATTCTGGCTACAAATATTGGAAATGCAAGGCATACATTAATTATTAATTTCAAAAGTGTGAATGAAATATTTTTTATTAATTATTCACTTGTTTATAGTTTTTATATTAGTATCCCAAAGTAATACGATCTGGTAATTTGTAAAATGGTCCGTGGTGTAAAAAGGTTAAGCACCAGTACCCCAATCGCAGCACTATAGGTATAAAGATAAAACTTTAGAAATAATAATTACATTTGATATCATTGGGGTTATTCTAATGATTTTGCGCTAAAGGTTTTGAAACACCCGGGTTCATAATATTCAAAAATCGGGAAATTAGAATTTTCAAAATGAAAACTAACCAAAACATTAAGCCTGTGTTTATCTGTTTTTACAATTGCCAAATCTTCTGATTTTTCATTTAACATTTGAAAATAGTAATCACGTTCCGCTGTCAACCGTTCGATTTCTCCATTTCTATTGGCTGATAATAATGTAATAAATACAATTTTTTAAAATCTAATTTATTGAAAATTATTATTATTATTACTATTACTATTATTATTATTATTATTATTATTATTATTATTATTATTATTATTATTTATTATTATTATTATTAGTATTTATTATTAATATTCTTAATATTATTATTATTAATATTGATATTATTATTATTTATTATTAATATTAATATTAATATTATTATTATTATTATCATTATTATTATTATTATTATTATTATTATTATTATTATTATTATTATTATTATTATATTATTATTATTATTATTATTATTATTATTATTATTATTATTATTATTATTATTATTATTATTATTATTATTATTATTATTATTATTATTATTATTATTATTACTAGCTGGGATACCTGACATTGCCCGGGTAATATAATAATCTTAAATATAAAATAGAATGTCTATAGCATGAAATTTTTTATATTTTCTTGCTAAGAATATTGATAATGGAAAATTCATCTTTGTCTAAGCATACTTCAGTTAAGCATAAATTGACAGGAGCAAGTCAGAGTTTAGCTTTAAATTTAAAAATAAATATTTTAATCGATTTTTAATTTTTGGATCAATTTTTAAAATAATAACTGTATACATTGTATCAGGATCTTAATCGGAAATAGAGTGGGAAATATCAGTTTATCACACAACTTGAGAAAACGAACACCCGTTTCTGTAATTACGTTTCCTAAATTATAAGTTTTTAATCAGTTCTTAATTATTAGATAACAACGCCAAATTATAAACATATTATAAAGGTATTTAAAAAGATATATATGTATCTTATTGTTCTGATTTACTCATTATTGATACTCCTAGATATAAACATATTAAACCTTAAAAAGCTTGCTTATTCATGAAATAGAATCCGAATTTCTCATTACCAAATTAAAGTATATCAATATACATTTACCTAGAAGTAATAAAAATGACGCCAGTTAAAATATTTTAATGGAAAATTTTATATTATTATAAAAATTGTATTTTTGTTGCAATTGAAGTGGCGGAATATATGTTCCTACTTCAATAATTACAATTTTTTATATCTGTAAATTATGAAATGTATATTAACTTTATTATTATTAAAAATCACAAATAATTGTCAAACTCCATTTAATTCAAAGAAAGTATTTATAACTCTGCTGTTAATTAGCAGTAGTAAATTGTTTGGAATTTTTAAGTAATAGATAGCGAATATATATATATATATATATATACAGACATTCACATTTATATATAAGATAATAACCGTTGCAATGCTACTAGAATATTATAAATTACTTTAAAAACAATGAAATATAATTATAAAGCATCATAAAGAAATAAGAGAATATTCAATTAATTTTAAAAAAATATTTTAATGTGCGGAGTGGAATTCAATAAATGCATTTTAAAAATAATAATATATAATATAATATAAATTACCTATTAAACTGTTGAGGTGAGAATTTTCATTTCTTGAACTTTCAATTTCAAGTTGCAAGGCTTTTAAATTTTGGTCAAATTTTTTATTTTCAAATTTTGCACAATCTAATTCTTTCTGAAGTATTTCAAATTCTTTTCTTATTTTATCATATTTTTCTATTGTCTCATTTTTCTGTTTATTCATCAACATAATCTTAACAAAGTTTAATAATAAAAATAATAATAATAATAATTATAATAATAATAATAATACTGATAATAATAATATAAATCTTTGCAGTAAGGGCTTATTTTATTATTTAGTTGACTGAAATTTTAATTTATATTGTTAATTTAAAAGCGTTAATTTTGTTATTATTGTTTTATTTTTTTTATTAAGTCGTTGTAAGTATATTTGCACGCATTGAAAGATCTATTTGCTTAGATACAGCTTTTAAAGAAGACTTTTATGGACCCCACGATTTTTCGAACACACTCAGTATAGCGCATATTTGTTAAATTACTCAATAATTTCAATTTTCCTTTAAATTTTCTTTGTCTAACTGTTTACCATATAATGCAAATGAATTCAGAAGAAATTAAAGAAATCATAAACAGCTTTAACCTCCGCGTACCGATACCTCGAGAATAGGATAGAGTAACAGCACGGGGTACACAATTTCTATATTTTAATATATATATATTTGCATTCCATTCATTGTGATATCTTTGTTGATTACAAAAAATATCAGATACATATCATTATTATATTACAACAATAGAATATGTATTTCTGACGGAAAAAGAATTGAATTCATTCATAGATATCATTAAAACTATGTCATGCCAAACCAATGAAAATTTGCAATGAGAAACATGTAACGAATGATTCAAGACGTAGTACAAACGTGTGAAAACTGTCAAAAGAGGAAAGTTAAAACGACAAGAACTAAAGATAAGACATTGAAAATGGCCGATGCAGGTTTATATAAAATAATATTTGAAGATTTTTGTGGCCCGTTAAAGCAAACTCAGTATGGAATGACATATATAATGGAAATCGTTGATAGTTATAGCAAATATGTTGCACTATAAGCAGTAATATCACAGGATGAGAAAACCATTATTACAATTCTTATAAATAATTGGATTTTAAAATATGGAGTACCTAGATTTTTACATTGTGACAGGGGTAAAGTATTTGAGAGTAAATCTATGGATAATTTAATGAAAGATCACAACATCAAAATATTATTCTCAAGCTCGTAACATTATTCGTATAATGGACTTTTTGAAAGACAATTTAGAACTATTAGAGATGTTATTGATATCCCCTTAAAAGATCGAGATTACAAAAAGTAGGTGGAGTTATTACTAGATTTATGTTGAAATTTATGTTGAATTCCACATTTCAGAAGACGATTAGACAAACGCCACGCAAAAAACGTCTATGTCAAATAAAAGTTTTGACGCTATAACACAAAGAGAAATGATAACAATAAAGAAGATGACAGATATGCTGGGCCTGCGAAAGTAATAAAGCAAATAAACGAAAGGAGCTATGAAATAGAACTAGAAAATGGAAGGAGATTTATAAGAAATATAGATTTGCAAAGCCTTCTAAAAAGGGAGATATGAGGATAATTAAATATAAGATCTAATTTAAAAAGTATATGAAGAATTTTAATAAAATTATAACAATAAGTTTAAAAAGAACATAAATATGTTCAAAGATAAATTATGGAATGATGAAATTGCTTGATTGTAAAATTACTATTTTAGAATGTTTGAAATTTAAAAACATAAAATGTTTATTGATTGCTTGTAAATGAATATTTTCTATTCAATTTTTACCTTATACTTGCTAAAATATCCTCAAAATAAATACTAAAAATATTTATGAAAAAAAAAACAAACGGGATCGTTGTTTTAATATTGAAGTGAGATAAAAATTTGAAATAAATTTTGAAGGTTATTATTATTTTGGATGTTCTTAATTTACGGAATCAAACGACATACAAATCCCAAATTTTATCTGAAAAGTATCGTAACATCTAAAACAACGGTTCCCAAAACTTCAATTGATCCTAACCATAAAATACTTCTGATTTTTCTTTATAAAATAAGAGATTCTAATTAATCCTCAATTTATTTGAAAACCATTGTACCTGAACGGGTTACCAGAGAAATTTTTGAATTATTAATTAATTAGTTTTTTATTTTTGTAATATCTCTACACGGAATCCCATATCAAATTTTAATTACTGCGTTTGTCTTTGATTTCTTATTTGCTAACTTGTAAAATATTGATTTTTACTATTAATTAATTTATAAATTAATTTTACATATAATTTAAATTTTCTAAATTTTACTTGTTTTGCATTTAAATTTTTTATAAAATTGTCTTTATGAAAATTTTTATCATTAAATAATAATAACTTCAAAATTCATTATTTCATAAAATAATTTTTATAAGCTCTTAATAATAAATTTAATCACCTCGTGAAGTATTTCTTCAATTTCATATTTTCGTGGTCTCCAAGGAACATTCTCTTCTTCAGAAACTTCTAAGTCCAGTAGGAAATTGTTTGAGTTCGTTTCAATGAAACTGGAATCGAGACAGTCTCCTCTATGAGAAGATCGAATACTTTTGGTTATATTTTCTAAATAAATTCTTGTAAACGATAAACTACTCTCAATAGCTTTATTTCGTTTCTTTAGAACTTCGATTTGTTTATCGAGACCATATTTATCCGATTGGAGCTGCAAGAGTTGAGTTTCTGTTTCTGTTAATTTATTCTATTTGAACCTTAATTTTAGTTGCGTATAATATATTTTTCTCACTTGTGTTGCGTCTAGCTTGGCCATAACTGACGATTTTTGATTTATTGCCTGATCCCGCTCAACTCGGATAATTGCTGTTAGTTTATCGTTTTCATCTAAAAGCTTTTCCATTGACTTCTTTTCTAAATTCCAATTTTCGTTTTCTCTCTGCAATTAAAATTAATTGGTAAAAGAGCAAATATTTTGTAAGTAGTGATAGTCCAAAAAGTCAGAATATAAAAAACATTTTCAAAAAAAATAAACTTCGTTAAGAATTTGAAAATCACAGACCTAAAAACAAAGTGTGAAAAAAATATTGAACAATAATAAGAAAAAGTTTATTCGCGTGCTATTTCAATCTTTTTTGACCCTCATTTTCATAAAAATAAAAGTTTAAATACCAAAAAAAATTTCACAGGTTTTTATTTGATTAAAAATAATTCGATTTATAAACATTTATTAGATAAAATAAATATAACATTATTTAATATAAAAACTACTTCATTTTAACAAAAGTATAAATAAACAAAAAAGTTTATAACAAAATTTTTAAAAATATGAAATAAACAAACAAGTTTGGAGTGAAACATAATAAAAGTTTATAATAAGATAATTATAGTAAACATAATTGAAAAATTCGAAATAAATTAGCATAATTAGCATAGGTTGATGGTAAAGTAGAACACGTTGAACAAAGCCTTTTATTATATTTATTACCCTTAATTTATGTTTACTTATTTGAAGTAAAATATCAAATTAGGAATACTATTAAATGCCAAATAAATTAGTGAGAATTCAATAGTTTAACGCCAACTGTACCAAATGGCAATAACATTTGCAAATCACCTCGTGTCATATTTGTAAAGTTGACAGTTCTTTCAACAATATATATATATATATATATATATGAAAAATATATATTTGGTTTTACTTCAAACTAGTTTGTTTGTTAATTTCATATTTTTAAAAATTTTGTTTATTTATACCATTGTTAAAATGATGTAGTTTTTATAATAAACAATCTTATATTTATTTTATCCAATAATTTTTTATAAATCGAAATATTTTTAATCAAATAAAAATCCTGTGAAATGTCTTTTGGTATATAGACTGTTATTTAGTGTCCAATAATAAAATTCAGTCACAGTAAAAATTTTATAAAATTTCCAAAAATGAAACAGATTCAAAAAATAAGATTGAAAGTAGCAGGTTTATTTTTCTAGTTAATTTAAATTAAATATTTATAATAGTGATTAAATATATATATATATATATATATATATATATATATATATATTTCAGTATAGAGTTTTATTTTATGTTAGGTTATTAAGAAACGTCCGATTTTTATTTTATTAAGTTTGACAATCGATGTCTCTGACATTTCACTTCAATAACTATTGCTTTTTATTGTAGAGGTTCTTTTGGTTTTCATCTCTGATTTATTTTTATTTTCAATGACATAAAGAAATTTTTATTATTTGGCTATGAATCCGTAATGATATCGATGTTTTATTAATATTATTGCTGATTCATAGTCATATAATAAAAAATTCTTAATGTAATCTTTCTATTGTATTTGTATCTCATGCAATTTTGTTTGAAACATGAATAAATCAAAAGTTAGTGTAATTTTCAAATATGACTATTATCTTGGAACCAATAGATTCCCGACAGCTGGAAAACAATCAAGTATTTAGTAAGGTATAAATAATGAAGTGACAAAAACTAAGTTACTAAAACGGTAAATAGTATCTGTTTGGTGAAAGTGACCTACATTAGCGATGCAGTTTTTTAAAACTTGGTCAAATGATTACAGCAAATGCCACAAAATTGTAACTATAAATGTGTTCGAGTTTGAGCAGCAGACATTGGTGAGTAGAGAAAGATCTATATTCACCTGCATGCCAAAAATGCAATGCTACTTAGGAACAAATAATAGACTTGGACATTTTATTCTAACCATCGTATATACCAGGCTTTGCAACAACTAATTTTCACTTCTTCGGGAATTTCTCCAATTCTTGTAAAGAAAGCATTCAACTCAACAAACTGTGGAAAACGATATTCCGAATTTTAATGTCAATTATTATCCAGTTTAAATGACAAAAGTGTGTTAAGAGCTTAGATGCGTACTTCCATGAATTATTAATCTTTCATTCAAAATCAGAGATTTAATATTTATACACCTAATAAAAATCAACAACTTGTCTATGTTCAAAGTTTGCAAAATGTACGTAAAAATTTTGAAAATGGTAAGAAAGTAATCATTGAGTATTCAAAGACAAGCGGATAATATGCTTTTACACAAAAAAAAGTATTCTAGGTTTGTTTATAAAATTCAATTATAAGTTCTCTGTCACTGCTAAATTCGACAAATTATTTTTCACCTCTATTCAATTCAAAACCCATTGAAAATTATTGATAATTTTCATGGCAGTTGAACTGTCAGCACATATTGCATACCTGTTTCAACTGAATAGCAACTCTTATAATACAACTTGGTGCGTAAATTCAACATTATTACAACTAGAATAATTGGATATTTGTATCCAGCCATTTTATTAGCATTTTAGTTTTTTGGAATATATGAAATTTTTTGAATTTAGATTAAATTTCAACTAAAATTTATAATGTATAATTATAATAATATATTAATGTTAGTTTTCATTCAAATATTTCAAAATATCGAAAATTTGTATGTATCTTTTACCGTGTTGTGCTTTGTTATTTTAGTTTTTCGTTTATTTTCTCACTTTTATAGTAAAGGCTATTATTTATTTGAACAAATTACATCCCCCACAAGCCTGTATATCTCTTTATTATAAAGTTATTGATTTTTATTATATTATAAGAGTTCTTATTCATTCGAAACAGTTGCAATAATATTATTGGATTACTTTTGTTCATAACGTTTAGTATTTAAATTGTTTCCATATTCCATTGGTGTTGATTCCATAAAATTACCAGGAATATAAAATTCAATATTAATCAATTCTGTAATAATTACCTTGAGCTTATTTGACATCTGTTGTAAATTCGTTTCCAGTCCATCAATCACAGAGGTGGCATTCGAAATTTCATTGTCTAACTTTGCTTTCAGCATCAGTGACTCTTCTCTTACTTTACTCAATTCGCGGTCAGCATTTTCAGTTATTTCATTGATATGCCTTTTTAGATAGGTGTTTTGTTCTTCTAAATAGACCACTCTTAAAATATACATAAATTACGGGAAAATTTGATGAAAGTTTAAATATAAAAATAAAATTGCACACACATACATATATATATAATTCAATTATATATATATATAATTTGATGCTTAAAAAAAATATTAATAAAATAGAACTCGATATCTTTTTTTAACATTTTCAATACTTCAATGCTTTCTCTTTTATATAATTTTTAAACTTACCGGTGGCAATTCATTTCTTTTAGAAGTGTGGAATTGTTTCTGTTTGCTTAGCTTTAAAATAGAAAAATTCAGCAGCTTCGTAAAGCTTTGACCCTTTCCACAGTCCGGGAATCGTTACATAGTTGCAAGAATTACTAACATCAATTTATTACGTTATGAAAACAACTGAAAATAAAATGCGGAATTGCAATCAGTTCTCCATCCTCCGTTTATAACTGTTTATTCCGTTGTTTTGCTTTCGTTGCGATTACTTCAGAAAGATTGTCGGAAATAATGATTTAAGTGCTCTGGTGGATTGACGATAGATTTAAGGCAGTCGTCAATTTCAATCTCCAGAAACTGATCTTCTTCTTGGACAGACATTTTAGATTAGCCTGGTTTGTTGATAAATGGGTCGCGGACCCATTCCTTACCAGTTCGATGGACTTTTATGGTTGTGAAGTAGCGCTCAAACTCTTTTAAAGAACAATTAAGAGAATGAATGTTCATATTCAGTGTTGAGAATTTGGTTAGTTTGTTCCCTTAGTTCACATGTAGTTTAGTAACTTGGAGAATGGATTCAAAATTTGAGTCTTTTCTCCAAGTAACAACAATAATTTAATAAAAGAAAATGAAAAATTAATTTTTAAAAACTATTAATCAAAAATGAACAATGTAAAACACTTCTTTTAATCTTTTATTTTTCGATCTAACTCAAAGTGCGCTTTATGTGAATTTTGAAATTAATTAATGCTAGTTTGAATAAATTTATGATTTATGAATAATTTTATAAAATTACTCATGATCATAAAATGTGGTTATTAGATGAAGTTTGTGAACGTTTAGGAGGCATACAAGAAAAAGATTATTTCGGATTAAGATATTCTGACAAGATAAACAAAGGCAATGGATTGATTTATCGCGAAATGTTTACAATCAACTGAAAGATTTGCGCTAAAACTGCTTTGGTCTTGATGAAAATCCTAATAAAAAGGGTAAAAATTCTTCGTCTAGACATAATGTGCAGAAAGACAGTAGTGATTCAAATTTATTTTCTCAAGAAAGTCTTTTAAATGCATCTAATGATAAAGATGAACGTTTCTGGCAAAGTTTGTGCAATTTGTGGAGAAAGGAAGATTGTGATGAAGCTTCTTTAGTCAATGAAAATAACTTTTATCATAAAATTTCAAAAATAATGACAATGATTGATCAATTGAAAAATAATATCGACGATATATCTTCGAAGGTTAATATTAATCTTTTGGATTTTATTTTAATTATGCAAAGTTTGGAAAGCAGTATTTACGACAAATCATTTTCGTTACATGATAGTAATCAAAATATGGAAACTAATGGTCTTCCTTACAGTAACAGAATATCCAAAGATCAGTGGACCAGTAATAATAGAATATCGATCTCACGGAAGACTCCATGCATTCATTCATTAAGCCACACTCAAATTTCAATTAATAACAAAAATGGGGTACCCGTTGTCGAAAAGAAAACCTATATTACAATTGCGAACTCACCAGAATTTCGTAAAAATCTTCAAGAGAAGAATCGGAATTGTGATTTAGATCAGAAAGACATCGAATTTATTGAAGAAACAAGAAATATATTTAAATTTCCATGTGATTACCGTGAACGGACCAAGGAAAACATTGAGAACTGGCCTCATTAGATTCGCCATAAATCACGATTCAAATTTTCAAAACTATCCAAGGAAATAATCGATATTCTCGACGATCTCGTTCTTCAAGGACATTCTGAGGAAGGTTTTGGATTTTCTTGGAACATCAAAAATGCTGGTGTATTACTTAGTTCTGGAGTGAATGGAACAATTCAATTGTGGGATATTAATTGTACTCCAGAAAATAAAATGGAATTCACCATTCAGTCTCGCTAAAATCCACGCTAATATATAAAACATGTCAAAATTAGCTCGATTTTCGTTTACAGTAATGTTTTTGTTTTATTATTAATGCGTTCCAGTTATTTGAAATTTATGTTTGATAATGTTGATATTATTATAATTATGATATATAAATGACGTTATGTTTATTTATTGTTCAATATGAACTCCTTTTTCCTTTTTTTCTGTCGTCATCAGGTAAAATAACACACAAAAAATAATATGGATTTCAAATTATAAATCCAATATATAATAAACTCAATATATAATATTCAATTTTATGACTAATTTTTTTTCGGAATCTTTAAATATTTGATAAACAAATAAACTTATTTAAAATAGTTACGAAGATATAAATTAGCACAATCCCGAGAGAAATACACTACAGTAAATAAAATGGAAATAATTTAATGTTAACGGCCCGGGGGTTGGGTACCACTGTATAAGAACACCCAAAATATCAATATTTCCGAAAAACGATATAAAAATTGATTTTAAATCTATAAAATGACAAATTATTAATTGTCTTACTGATTCTTTATCTCTAGTAAAGATTTTTCTTTGTCGTGTAGGAGATTTCTTTTTAATTGGATCATATCGTCTTCTTGTTGCCTTATCTTTCGACTTCTATCATCCAAATCATTCATAAACTCCTTAAAGCACTTATCAACAATGTCGACAATAATATTCGGAGAGCATGATTCTATATCTTGATCCTTAATAAAATCTGCACCTCTCTGATATTCAATTTCAATGAGCAAATCTCGTATATCTTCAAATGCCTTTATAGTTGTAGGAGAACCTTCTAGCTCAATTAATTTTTTGGCACTTTCTGCTAGAAGCTTAATTTGAATAAAATAATATAAATTTCAAAATACAAATTAATAATATTTTACATTAGATAAAATAACAAACAAAAATAATATGGATATTAATTTATTTATATATACATGCATAAACTCAATATATAAAAAATTAAAACCATTATTTAATTTGATTTATTGATCTGATGATGTCAGTGAATCAGTGAAATATATTGTAAAATGTGTTTAAATAGTGCTTTCTTGTAATTAAATTATTATTTCATTAATATTTTGTATGTGTAATTAAAATGATTATATTTACTATATGATGATTTTTAAATATCGTCCTCAAGACAATATATAATAAATAAAAATAATACATAATAGTTGTAGACTTGCGACCGCAACCAGTCCCAACAGACCTTTTCTTTGTTAATTAAGTTTGCTATCTTTATAGCTTTTTTAGACAATATTTTATTTTTTAATTTTCTTTCTTTTCATTTTATAAAATTTCTATAATTTATTTTAATGATTTATTTTTATTTTTAATTTTGAAAAGGTTTAATTAAAACACTATTGGAATTATTATTCGTAAAACATACTTTAATTTTAATTTTTTCTAATCAAAACTGAAAAAAAAAGCCATAAATATTTTACCCTATAATTTCATTCGGGCAAATACCAAATGATAGTTGTTATTTTAATTCTATTGTGAGTTTTTTTTATTGATTTTTGACTTTTTTATAGATTGAATATTCAAATGAATAATTTTAATTCAATAACAAATATAATCGAAAAATAAAAAAATCAATTTGGCGAAAAACAACATTTAGAAAATTATTTATAAAAACTTATGGTGTCAAAGCTGATTAGTCCACCTCATTTACCAAGCCAGATATTACTTTGTATATTTCAATTTTTGTTAGGAGAAGCGTAGTGTTTAAATGATGTATTTTCTATTTTATTTTGGTTCTGACTGCATGTTACTAATAAGTAGTGTGTATGCATCGAGCAGTAAACACACGTTTTAAGTTTAAAGCCGATTGAATTTGGAAATGTTATAAAACAGTGTGGATGTCAATGTACTGATTAACAGTAAAAATACATAAAATTTTCGTGAACATGATCGAAGGTTTTGAAATTAATAATCAGAAAGAATAGACGATTTACTTAATACTAATTAATAAAACAATTTTTTATTTTTAAATAAGGCAATTAAATTTTTATGGACATGCTAAAATTCGATTGAGAATTTCATGTTTTAGAAAATTAGATATTTTATGAATTAATCTAATTACGTTTATTTATTGGGAGTAACATAAATTATACCAAATAAATTGCTGGTTCTGAATCGGGAGATGTGTAAGGCACCAAAGGAAATGTAAAATGAAAATATTCACTTTGTATTTCTTTAAAAAAATAATAAATGAATTCTTCACATCCTTAAATGAGGTCTGCTGTACCATGGCGATAGAAACTGTTGGTCTATAAAAATTTAAGAATGTGTAATAAAGGGTTAGGAAGAGAAGATAACCCGACGGTGAGATAAGGTGACTAGAGTTTGGGTTTCGAATGAGTTCCCAGTTGAACTATTATGACTTAGTAATTTCGGCTATTGGTCATATCAAATTATTTTAAACTAAATTATTAGAATTTGACTTTAGATTGATGTAGCTATAGCAGGAATGGTCACCATTGATTTGCATATCATTACCACAGTAACTAACGACCTATACATTATTAGCACAGAGATAAATGACTTACATGTCGTTACCGTAGTAACCAATTTCTGACTTCGGTGCCCTATATAATTATTACACTCGACCTACACATTTTGGGTTTCTGTATTTGACAGTGATACATAACAATGGACATAGATTTTCTTAATAAACCTCAATTTCACTATCGATTTAAAATATTTGACATCCATCAACTTAATCTGACCTTCTTTGAATGAAATTCTGGCTTTGGAGAGTTTTTAGTGGGACTATTGATGGCAGAGGTGACACAGAAACCTGAAAATTTTGCAGCAAGAACATATAATGATATATATATATATATATATATATTTGCGTGTGACTTTATATAGTTTATAAAATGCACTCTATTAAAAGCTCAAAATTTCTGTTCAAAAGATTTAAATTGTCCTGAATTAGTGGAGAGTAGAGCAAAGGGTATTCCTGGCGCTGTACATGGTTATGTGCGAGACCATGATAGAATGATTTATAATTAATAAATTAATTAATACCTCTTCCTGCTTCTTATTAACTCCCAGGAGATTATTGAGATTGGATTTCAAGTTAGCAACAACGGAATCGTTTCTTTTCTCGTGAGATTTAAGCTCTTGAATTTGTCGATCATTGTTTGTTTTGATTTTAAAATTTGTTCTTTTCAAATTTTCGATTGTTGAGACAAATTCTTCCTTTTCCATTTTATGAGCATAACTTTCCTGAGAAAATAACTATAGGGATAAAGTAAATCAGGTTTACGAACTTCTTGAAATTTCTGATGCATGAAATCTAGTTTCCCTCGACAATCTTCTAATTCTTTCTGTAAACTCATTATATTGTCTCGAGAATTATAGTTTTTATTCTGTTTGCAATCATAAGACTTTGGAATAGATCTATTGTAATCATCACTAAAAGGAGAATTTTAATTAATTAATAATAGCTATATTAATAATCAAATAACGAATGTTTGCCATCAAATAATCTTTAATTATAAGTCAATCCAAAAATTAAATGAATCAGATAAGTTAATATATTTATTATTATTAAGTTTATATATTTCACAGTATTTCAAAAATGTTACCTGAGAATTACCTGAGCTCACTTGCTCTCTAATGGATTTTATTAACTTTCGCCCCCAAATTTATTATTTGATTTTTAATTCGTTAGATTCAAATTGAAATCAATTTCAGTGTAGAAAGAAAAATATTATTTCATTTAAACAAAAATCTATAAAAGGAGGTTAAATGTAAGGAAATGTGAAATTTTTGAAAAACCATGTAGGAGCAGTGACATCATATGATCCTATTAAAAATTTCTTTGTGACAAATTTATATCCTAAAATTGATAGAAGTATTAATTTGCGAAATTATGCTGACAGAAATCTAAGATTGATGTCGAAAAATTATTGTAAAACGAAGTTTTTTTGCATTCTCTGAATATTGATTCTTAAAGTTTTAGACATTGATAATTGTCTTCTATGAATTCTAAAGTAACATTGGATTTTAAAATTGAGTTGTTATTTATATTCGTTATTCGTATATTATTATGTTATTAGTATTCAGATGATGCATACAAGTACGCGTATCTACAAGTTTTTTCCATCGTATTTGCTGGCAAGTGTGATTAGTTGAAGGAAAAAAAATAGAGTAAAAAGTCGATAGTTTATCATCGAAAATTTAGAACCTTCTCACGCATTCCAAAAATGCTTTCTCTCTCTTTCTTAGAGGTGCACGCACCCCATATTATGAACCACTGATCTAGAATGTGCTTATTATTCTTTTATGGAATAGGTGTCATTAATAGCAAAATTCAAAGACAAAATTAATATTAAGATGGTTTTTTCTTAATTATGGGGAAACCCTGTCTTTTAGTAATTTTATTATTTGAATTGTATGTCCAAAGGAGCGTCTTTTCATGGTGTTAAAATCAAATAGTTGTTTTATTAAACAAGTTTTTATATATGTCAGTATGTTTATTGTAGATTGATAATAATAAGTCTGTGGAAAATTTTAGATTTGATAATAACTTTGAATTGCTAATTACATTTTTCAAATTATAAAGTTAAATGAGATGTACATTAAAATTATAAACAAAATATTGCAATACGCCAGTTTTCAATCATTAAAAGCAATTTATAATATAAAAATAAAGTCAATAAATTTCAATTATAGTAACACAAAGGTATTTTAATTTTGCAATGAATAAACAAATAAACTAAAAACATAAACACATCACAAAGTATAAAATACATGTAAATTTTCGATATGTTGAATTGATGTATAAACTTTTTATATTTACCAACGCATAATTTTGGTGATAAATTGTGAATTTTTCTTTGGTTTTACATATAAACTTGTATTATATATTAGTTTACTAATTAAAATTTGGCGTATTATTTATTATTTTATCAGCAAAGTCAATTGGAAGCTAATCTCTATAAATGCAAATTATTTCGTTCATATATGGTTGACATTAGTTTAGCACAGAGCAGCGCTCATCACATCTGCCTCCAATATGCAAACATTGTTAACCATCCATATATTTATGCTCTCTCTGTAATGCAGGATTTATGTTAACTTTTCAATCATGACTCGTTAATGTGTGCCAAGTGTGTTCTTATTTGTGATCGTGTATTCATTTTGTACATGATTCGAGGTTTTCCGATGTTATGTGCTTTATTTCGAAGGGTTATTTTGCTTGTTATCAATTAGTTGAATTTTCTACGAGGATTTATTGCAATTGAATTGTTTTTTGTTTTAAGACATCAATTTTGAAGTTTAAATTTTTTCTACGTATTAATCGAATTTTCTGGAATTTTGAATAAAATTTTCTTATGTTGGATTTATGATGTCCATATATGATATCACGCGATTTTGAGCGATTTTTTACCCCCTCTTTCTCCCCTCGTCACACGTCATCACAAGACGTTAGATCCACTCAAATATGACGTCACAAATCTTTGTCCCACCTTAAAAATCCGTATTTATTATATTTGAAAATGAACATGTTTCAAATCACTTTATTGGCATTTTAGTATGTATTAAGTGTAATGCTGCACTAATATTATATGAGAAAACATGTATTAAAAATGAGACTGGTAAGCTGAAATTAATATAAAATTATGCTGAAAAATTACAAAATTTAAGATGTGACATCACAGTTCCTAAACAACCCCTTTTTCTAGGTGCGTGACGCCATTTATGGACGGCCCTTTAGTATTTTAATTTTGCAATTTGTTTGCACTTTTTTGAAATCGGCATTTTGAATATTACGTTTTATCAATTTTTTTTTATTTTCTAAATATGTCACAAGGAGATATTAAAAAGCTAACTAGAAAAGATAAAAAGAAACAACAGTTAAGAACAAAGGTTTAACAAAAATAATACTTCAAGTGATTCTGATGATTTAAATCAAATTGATTTATTACAAGCTTTTGTTAATAATAATGTTCTTCAAGATAATGCTGTTCATATTAAAATCGAAAAGTTTGATACAGTGCCACTGGCAAGAAGTTATTCAAAAATGCATGCTTGCATATTACTAAATGAACAAAATATGGTTTGATTAGTTCAAACGATCATGATAGTACGACGTTGTTGCGCCATATTGCTAATTGAAAGTTATAAATTCCATCAAATATTGATGTATTGCCCTGTGAATGAGACTACTGCTCTTAGATGGAAGATTAAATAGCTATGCTGCTAACACACAGCATTAATTCCATGTTTCCTGTTGTTACGCTTACTACTAGTTGACGACAATGAAGCTGATCACTATTTTGCTCCTGTTGTAGTTTTCGAGCTAATTTAGTTACAGACAGATGACCGAAACTATTAACATTGTTGAAAGCATTGTGGCAACCTTTGGTAGTATTGTATCATCTCATCAAGTCTAAATACAGGTCCCATTTCTCCATTTATAGAATATTTTTTGTGATTAAACTTTCCCGGTTTTCCTTTCTGCTATATCAATTTGGATGATGAGATTTTGCCGTCGACTGCAGGCAGTGGCGCTCACAGAAAACTTTCTAGGGGGGGGGGGGGCAAAATTTTTTAGTAACGTTTTAATGTAGTTTTAATTAACTGTAGCTTATTTATATGGTGAACAAACGGACCGGATACTGTAGTAATAAAGGGCATACTGTAACAACAAATTTTTTATTAACACAACATGTAATTCAATGTAATTGACGTGTAAAACTAACATTATTTAACTATTTTCAATCAATCCCCTGTAGGCGCCCATGAAGTTTGAAGTTACGTGCAGACTACAGGTAATTTGAGCATAATAACGAAAGCAAATTGTTAATTACTTATTTAACTGAAAAAAACTTCAAATTACCTTACAAATGACATATTTAGATGGTCAAAGAAACATGTTACAGTTGTGGTTTGTTGAATAATAGTAAGTTTTATTATTTGCACCCGTGGCTTCACTAGGGGATGCGGGGGGAGGTGCAGACCCCAGCGGGTAACATTAACCCTGGTGACGCTTCGGATTTACACCATATCAAATGATACACATTTTTCCTTTGTCCATATCAAGATTTATTCAAAGATTTCATTTGGTTTACATGAAACATTTCTCTCGCATAACTCACAGGTTTTGTAACCAAAAGTTGATTTTACACATACTTGATTAAATATTTTTACATTTTAATGAATAATTTAAATTAAAATTATATCAAACATAAATATTAAAAATATAATTAATTAATCTGTTGATCCATGATTCTTAGCAGTAAATTATAATCAAGATTACCATGAAAAATTTGAATCATAAATTGCATTTTGATCTGTAATCGTGTTTAAACTTTCACATTCATTCATCTAAATAAATTAAATTACAATAAAGTTTAAATGCATTTTATATTCGAACAGATTCGCAAGTTCTCGAAGTGCTGTCTTCATTTGCTGAAATCGATGTTTACATTACTTTGCTAAATAGCAAAAATATTTACTTTCATGCAAAATACTTTCAACTTGGCTTCTTAATTTCAAACCTTCTAATTCCAAGTTCTTTATTTTTTGTGATATATCACAATTTTCTGTTGAAATTTGGAATTTATGATCGGAATATTTATTAAAATCACTTCGATTTCTGCCATCATTATTATATTTTGTCTTGTATTTATTCATTTAATTTATCAAAAAACAATAAATGAATAAATTTTTATTTGCAATAATATTATTATTATACAATATTTAAATTAGTGCTTTGTTGATAGTCGCTACAGATTTCATACATGGTATAAAATATTTAAACAAAATCATTTTTTAATAAAAATTTACAAACAGTAAAAATTCATAAATTATTTCATTAAATTTAAGATATTTCTTGAAATCTAAATATTCAATAATTTCTCATAATAAACTGGTAGAAATATGCATTTGAACATTACAAGTTATTGTTTGGTTAACCAGAAGTGACTTTGATTTTATTTTAATGCAATAAAAACACAACAATAGCACACATCAAAGTGATGACTTCAAACCAAAATTACAAGCAAGTTAAAATCCAGGAAAACACAAATAAAATCAAAAGAACATAAAAGTTTTAAAAAAATAACAACACGCAGCAATACAGATGGGAACGTTTAAAATCTTACGACGCAAGCTAGAAGTGGATTTTATTTCTTTTTCTCCTCTTAGGTTTGCAACTTGGATTAGTTCTTCATATATAATAGCTTTGATTGCCTCATAACTGCAATTTAGGAGTTTTGATGTTCTGTTAACTGTTTGGGATGTCTGCTCATCAAATATTTTTGTTATTCCTAATCCTCTTTTTTCCATTGGAGAATTGATTACTGAGTCAGTAAAAGAACTTTTGTGTTCTAATTTCAATATTTCACTTTTATAAGCTTCTTAATATCGTCATTCTATTTTGGTTTTGGCCATATCTTCGCCTCAGAAGAATTCCGTCTTCTCCAGGGGCAGAATCTGTGCTATTTTTTAGAGCTTCGAGTATATCTTTATTTTTAATCTGTGATTTTGTTATCCATTTTTGATATTACATTCTTTCATTTCTGATTCTATTTTTATGAAATGTTCATTTAGAATTCTTGTTTTTAAATCTGCAGTTGACATTTCTTAATTATACAGTTCTTTGACTGCCCTTGGGGTTATGCCAAATAAACTTTGTATCTGGTAGGAGCAGCTTAACTTTACTAATTTTCCGTTTATCTTTGTTCGGATTTTTGGTAGTGTTTTTTGATATTCATCTGTAAACCAGTGAAATACCTCATCCACATTTATCTGTAGTAGTCTAAATTTCTGAGTTTTGATACCGGGCTTTTCATTTCTTCTAGGATTAAGTCTTCTATTTCTTTTCTAATTCTTTGAGAATCTGGAGTTTGTTATTCTATTCTTTCTGGATCTTTTATGAAGTCGCTGATATACTGTAACACATATATACAGCAATCTAAGTTGTTTGGCAGCTGTGGATATTCTCTTTCTACTAAATCTTTAAGCGTTGTTCTTTATTCAAGGGTACCTTCAAGGAATTTGTCTTTTATTTTGCATCTTTTCTGTAGTGACATATGATTGTCTGATTGGTTTTATCAGAGAACTGTTCTGGTGGGTTTCTGGGTGTTGAAATATTTGGAAATTATATGTTTGTTACGCAGACAACACCATACCAGCCCCCATTTGCTATGCAATGTTGAAACTGTGTTCGAGTGAGTGGATCGTCCTCAAAAAGTGAGCTCTATTACTTATTCTATGATTGACCAAACGATCCATGCGTCCAACGAGCTGCAGATAGAAGGCATGTGATCGATTTTAATTTTAGGGTACCATTCTTCTTCTATTTAATTCAAATCTTAACCTTTAAGATTTGATCAGTTATCATCCTTATATTTATTATCATAATCCTCATTGTTGCTGTATGTATTAGCGATTTGATTCTTTTTCTTTATATTGTGTATATTTATTTGTGATATATATTATAAATATCGAAATACTCAAATTTATATTCAAATTGTAATGCTCTATTAAAATGTTCAAATGGTCTATTTAAAGAAGTTCATGAGTATGTTAAAAAACTGAATTGTGTGTCAACCATTCTTCTTTTTAAAGTTTTAAAAGTGCAAACAAAATCATATAGGATTATATTGTGACGGAAGTATTGAAATGCGAGATTTTATATACATACTTTGATTTAAATAATCTATACTTTATTTTTGACACATTTTTTGGCATCAGGTAAGCAGTAGGGTAACCACCTGTTTTTCAAACTGTTGGGCCAGAACACAAATAGCCTTGAGAATTGTTTAAATGCATTAGTAATACAGCACGAAAACCCAGCACCAAGATTACTTAAAATACAATATACAACACCAACTAAACACTTTAAAATCTGAGAGAATATAAATAAATATAAAATCAAAAAACATAAAAGTAAAATAAAATAAATACAAAATGCATCAAGAACCGCACGAAATCTACATAAAAAATAACATAATAACAAGAAAATTTGACCTTAAAATGACTATTTATATAAAAGTAAAAATTAATGAATTAAATGAATAAAAATAAAATATTTTTGGCTGAATAAATTTATTTAAAAATGTTAAAAATAAATTACCAATTTAAATTAAGAAATTAATAAAAATTTAATTTAGATAACACAAATAATTTCAAGGTCGAATTTTGTTTAATCGCAGTAAAATTAACACGCAAGGTTAAGGTCAAATTATAGGTATATATACTAATGTGTTTTGACAAATTTTCAGTCTTATTTTTCGGAGAAAAAATTTCATTCTTACTTGCAGTCTTAGTTTTTCAGAAAATTAGTTGGTGTGTATAACTAGTTGAGAGCCATGCATTCAGGCAATTAACACTGGTAAGTGTTTTGCCTGAACACGACCACTCTCGGTTAGTGTATGATTATTGATTCAATTTTACGACTTGAATTTATGGAACGTGCACAATGATTTTACGACTTGAATTTATGGAATATACACAGTGATTTTACGACTTGAATTTATGGAATGTGCACAATGATTTTACGAATGGTATTTATGAAATACTCACAATGCTTTTATGAATTGTCGTATTTGGCCGAACGAATTTAACGTGGACGACGTAATATGCTGAATAAATATTTTCAACCAACCACCTTTGTGCATCGAAGCTTTTATTTCAACTACTGTGGTAAAATTTATTTATTTATTTTTCGGCCCACAGCCAAAACATAATGCAAGTTAGTAAAATTACACATAAATATCGACTGTGTAAGTGCGGTGTAAGTCCGCGAACAGTCGTGCCCGTGAGGGTTCAGGCGTGAGAACGCAGGAACCCAAACGTCAAATCATTGAATTAAATAGCGAAAGAGAGTAGCTTGAGAGTGGGTCTTTTGACTCAACTTTCTTACACTTAATTTCGATAAAATCGACATAAACTTTTTAACAACATTCGGCTCAAAATCACTAACACCGAGTAGTCCAGTGGGCACTCATTAAATACAACATGATCATACATCGATCGTAAGGACAAAGAGAGGGAAAGGGTAGTGGGTAAAATTGCGAAATCATTGCAACAGTTAAAATGAATAGCCATCGGAAAAAGATTAATCCGAACGACTAAAATCAAGAAAAAATAATGTTTTAAATAATATTTAAGAATTAAATAAATTATGTTGAATTAAGACGAAAAATATGGGCAGAACCCTGCACAAATTTTCGGAAATAGTTAAAACAGTTATCGTAAAACTGTAAAATAAGGGCGGAACGCTGCTCAAATTTTCCGAATTGATTAAAATACTTATAGAAAATAGTAAAGTAAAAGTGGAGTATAATATCTTTGTAAAACTGTAAAATAAGGACGGTACGCTGCTAAAAATTTTCGACTCAAGGAAAATACTTTGCCGAAAACTGGGAGATAAGGATGGATTACGGCTATAATTCTATATAGGTAAAATATCTCTACAAAGCGGAAGAATAAGGATGAATCATTACGATAAATTTGATAATAACAATGATAATAATGAGGATAACAATAACAATAATAATGATCATTGTACTTATAATAATAATGATTATAATTAGGATAATAATAATAGTAATAATAAGAATAGTAGTAATATAATAAATGTAAGGGTAATTATATAGTAATAAGAATAATAACAAATGTAATAGTAGTAACCATTAATAAAGGTAATACATATAATAGTATCAGTGATAAGGCTAGCAATAATAACAGAGAACATTGTAGTTATAATAGGGATAAGGGTAAGAGATGTACTGTGTTTATTTAACATAACAAAGAGTTTACAGGCCATAAAAACTCATCAACGCGGACAACGATGAGAAGGACTATGGGAATGGACATAACAATGAATGATATGAGAGTATAGGTTAATCTTTGAAGGAGATAGGAGAATAATGGGACCTAAAAATCGAACACAGGCCTTCTATCGGCAGCTCGTTGCACCCAACGATCGCTCGGTCAATTATAGCATTAGCAATAGCGATCACTTTTTGCAGACGATCCACCCACTCGAACAGTTCCAACGTTGCTTAGCAACGGGTGCCGAGTGGTAAGCTAAAGAATATTTGTATGTGGTTGCCTGTGTAACAACCATATGGTTTCAAAATATCAACACTCAGAAACCCACCAAAACTTTACACCGAGAAAAATCTGTTTCACTTAAAATTTATACTTATTCTCTTTAATAACATTTGCACAAATTTTGGTTTTTAGTTTAACTAGTTTCGACCATACTTGCACCTTGTTAAACTCTCGGTTTTTCCGGAATCTTCATAAAATATAAGTTTGGTTGCTAGTTATTATTACGCTTAGGAAATACAGAATAAGATTAAATTTACAACTGTCATCATCGTTAATATCTAGACATTTTCTGAATTCATTCCTTATTTTCTTAACAAGATTTATAACTTCAGTTACGTTCATATAAATTTCTGGATCAGTTATATATTTTTGTGACAAAGCACTTTTTAAAAGTAAATCATATATAAAAGAGAAAGTATGTTTCCATTAATGATAGCACACTAAAAGAAAATTATAACTCAAATAATTCAAATAACTTCAACTTATTGGCTAAGTATATAATTTCATAAATATTTTAAAATAATTTATTTACACCAAAATAATATTTAAACAACCTGAAAAAGTCAAATATTAATGTACAAAGTTAGAGCACAAATAATTTATTCAATTTCGCTTTAAAAATAAATAAAACAATTTTTAAAATTTTTCGGACAAGAGTACCGATCCCTACAATACGTACATGCAACCCTGGTCAACTCAATCATATGATATTTATTAAATTCAAACCGCACTATATAATATTTGTATAATATATAAATAACCAAATTATGCAATTCACTAACTTATAAAATACACGCATAATACTCCATAGTAGAGATTTATTTGCAATTAATATTGTAATAAAAATAAATACGAATTACTGCAAAAGCAAATATTTAAAAATGAAATTTATTTTTTAATTGATTCAATATCGAGAGCTTCATTTGATTCTGTATTTTCATTTAATTCCTGAAATTATAAATTATTAATAAAATATTAATAAGCAAAATTATTTTATTGGTTTTAAAATTATAAACTTTCGTTCTGGAAATCAAATTTTGATACTTTCCCACTCGCACAATTTAAAATTTTATTTGTAATGCGTATTTATGGTTGAAAATCGCTGTTTAGAAATAAAATATTTAATTTGTTAAAAATACCTAAACTTTAGGTTAAATTATTGAGCAAGTAAAATTGTGTTTAGTGGAATCGGCCGGCTACTGCATTATACAATATTGTAGTGAATTTAAGATTTGATTCAGACTGATTTTGAAGTACAGTCAAACTTACCTAAGTCGAACTTCTATAACTCCAATTTTTCTATAACTTGAATTTTTTTTAAAAATCCATACGTTTAGATGGCATTTTTCCATAGTTCGAATTTTTTTAAAATTGAATTTTTCCATTGCTCGTAATAAAAATATGTTCGATGTTAAAATTTTACATACAAAATACTCTATAGCGTCAATTTTTAACCTTTGCAAACTTCCAAAATTATATGGATATATTCATTGTAACAAATTTCTACCGGATGTTGTCTGTCATAAAACGAGAATAAAGGTTTTTAGCTGCTTTAACGCAGAGAGCTCAATAACAAATATGTAGCTATGACTTATAGATTATAATAGATTATAATCTTAAAAAATGTGCTATAAATTAATAAAATCTTAGGTTTAAACTCATTCCATCTTATTACCTCTGCCGTTACAATTCCAAATATGAGTGGGCAGAAAAGAAAACTCAATACGATGTCGTTATCTGACAACGTGAATTTGATAAGTGAAGTTGACAAAAGTATTAAAAAGAAAAAATTGAATGCTGAAGATTTTGGGATACCCCCAAATACACTTTCTTCCATAATAAAAAACCGAGAAGAAATTCTAAACAAAGACAAAATGGTGCATCTAATGATCGCAAACGTTTAGTAAACTGTACCTACAAATACATTGATAAACCTCCTTTGGAGTGTTTAAAGTTGCTAGGGATAAAAATGTGCCAATGCCTCGACCACTTATAAGTGAAAAGGCCAATTATTTTGACTGAAGTCTGGGACACACTGATTTCATGGCTAGTGTAGGTTGGCTAGACAAATTTAAGAAAAGGCCTAATATTATTCAAAAGGTTATGTGTGGTGCAGACGTTAATGAACATGACTGTAAAGAGTGATGCAACAATATCTTACCGAAAATTTTAGCATCTTATTGTGCAAAGCAGATTTTTAACGCGGATAAGACTGGCTTATTTTTTAATTGTTTGCTTAATAAAACGTTAACCTTTAAAGACGAAAGTTACTTCAGTGGAAACACAGCAAAGAAAGAATTACCACGATAATGGGAGCCAATATGTGTAGTACTGAAAAACTTAACTCGTTGGTGATTGGAAAATCAAAAAATTCGCGATGTTTTAAAGGTAAACGTTTTTTTCCAGTGACATATAGTAGAAACAAAAAAGCTTGGATTATGATTGTTATTTATTGATTCTAAACACATTATTACATATTTTATAGAATAAGTGAGTATTAATTTGTTATATAATAATTTATAATTTCAAATTGCTCTCCAAATATTCAATTTTCTCTATCGGTTATTTTGGTAATTTATCTGAATCAAATTAATTATTTAATTTACTTCTCGGATTCTCTGTATAGTTCGGCTCTTTACAAATCTTGGGTTTCTCATTGGCTCTGGCTTTCCATTAGGTCTGGTTTTTGATTATGGAATAATTAATTTTTATTAGTTTGTTCTTTTGCTTATAATTTTCCGTTAACACCCATCGCTAAATGTTTATTATTATATTGGAGTTCGTCTTTAGATTTGGCTTCAACTACCAGTAAAAATTAACAAAATTTAATTTTCATGAAAAACCTTTTTGACTTCAACTATTATCAAATATGGATTGCATTGAACCATGTGTTCTCAATTTTTTTTAACACGCGCACGCTAAATTTACTAACCTAGAAAAATCTGTGCTGTTTCTGGAAATAAGTTCTAAACTGTCTATTAAAAAACTAAAAGATTCGTAACAAAGATTAATTACAATGTTTTTGATATTATAAGCACTTTTTTGTTTTTACTTCTTATTTCTATTTCTTTTTATTTATAAAAGACATTGTATTTTCTACAAAATTTGACTATGAATCAGATTTATTTATGGTATTCATAATCAAATTTTGTAGAAAATGTCTTTTATAAATAATGTTTTTGATATATATAGTTTTAAAATTGTCTATTTTTACGCTTTAACATAATTTTTGGGCTTTCTACTACTCATAGATTAGATTTTCAATGTTTTTCCTAAAGATCTTTATCCAAAAAATTTATTGTGTACCTCTAGGAAAATTTCGCGTGTCCACTGGAACTTTTCGCGCACCCTAGGTTGAGAACCTCTGCATTAAACTATCTAATATTACGAAAAAGTGAAGACTATCAATATCTATATAAAAAAACTATAATTAAAAGAAAAGAATTTGCATTTTCACGAAATTCCAAAATTGAACATCAAAAAAATTGCCTTATAAATGCAATACCTCTCAAACTTTTATATGTAAATTTTTATAATCACTGCATTAATTTAATTATAAATTAATAGTTCTATTTAAATTTAATGTTAAAATTTTTCTTCGATTAGACTTATTTAAAACCAGTTCTTATTATGATATTTTAAAAATAAGTTAAAATATAAATCTTACTTGATAAGCATCATCGTCATTATGAAGCTCATATTTTGATTGGAAATATTTCTCCCTGTTAGGCATTAGGAAAAGAATTATGAAATCACAAAGAACTGTGGCCTAATAAAATACCAAATTTAAAGTTTTTATTTAGAATAAAGTTATGGAATAATATAATTTTAAAATTTTTTTTAAAATTTAAAATGTAATAAAATCTGATAATTTCTCAAAGATTATTTTTATTCATTAAGTTTGCTTTTAAAGTGTGAGATAGTGTGATGTTTTTAATTTTTAATGTATTCGAAATCATTTTTATTATTGATGATAAAACAGAATGTTGACAAATTGATTAATAATCCTAAGAATTCATTTTTGGAAAAGTCTGAGTGTAATGTGACAAATGAATGTGAATTGAGTGTTGATCTAAATAACAGTACAAATTTACATAAAAATAATGAGCCTAAATCTGTGTTAGTATTGCCGTACTCGGAAGGGTTTAAAAATTATAAGATGAAGTTAAGTAAACAGATGGAAATTTAGAGTATAAGATCGTTTCTAATTCGTTTAAGGTACGCAATATGTTTGTTAATAAATCAAAAACTCCAATTGGATTGTGTTCTGATCTCGTTTATCAATTTATATGTAATGAGTGCAATGCTACATACATTGGAGAGACTTCTCACCATCTCTATACTCGAGTTCTAGAGTATTGTCGATTTAAGAGTTTGACCATTATTACTGAGCACAATAAAAGCTGTAACAGTGAAATAGGAATGTCTGACTTTAACATTCTGTTGAAAAGTTTTAATTATTATTGGGAACGTGTGATATGTGAAGCATTGTTGATAAGGTCATTGGATCCAATTATTAATGTGCAAAGTGCTATGACTAAGAATGTTTTGAATGTTTTTAAATAGTTTCTTTATTGTTTAAAACATTTTTTTTAAATTGTTTTATTATTTTAATGTTTTATTATAATAGATAAAAAATTTTTATCATTTAAAAAAAAATTTTTTTTAATTTTTAAATATTTATTTATTAAAAATGTTTAATTAAAATATTTAACTTAATTAGAATATTCAATTAATAAAAATAATTTGTTTAAATAAATATAAATAATCCATAATATTGAGTTGGTTTTTTGATGCCTGAAGATGACAGTTAAACGGTCGAAATCTATCGCACAAAGAGTGTTTTATTAGCGTTTTCTTTTAATTATTATTATTATTATTATTATTATTATTATTATTATTATTATTATTATTATTATTATTATTATTATTATTATTATTATTATTATTATTATTATATTATTATTATTATTATTATTATTATATTATTATTTTTCATACATTTATCCATTCATTCAATATTTATTTAATAAGATTAAAATTATTAATATTGTTCTATTAATATATTAATAAATTAACACATAACAAAATGAAAACTTACGACAGCTAATAAAGCTACACCGGAACCAATATTCATTGTTAACGTAATTGCACTGAATTTTCTAGCTTTACCTCGTACTTCAAATAATATTCTTAGTCCGAATACCTTATAAAGAATTCTATACTCTCTTCCATTATTCACATAATAATTTGCAAATCTACAGACAATATTTTTATGATTAATATGATACAAACAAATAAAATAACAATCATTTCAATAGAATAAATAAATGACAAAATAATTTGTATAATATAGGCTAATTGCAAAATTAAATAAAATTTGGTTCATGATAATAATAAAAATAATAATAAAAATAATAATAAAAATAAGAATAAAAATAAAAATAATAATAATAATAATAATAATAATAATAATAATAATAATGATAATAATAAATAATAATAAAAATAAAAATGATAATAATAATAAAAATAATAATAATAATAATAAAAATAAGAATAAAAATAAAAATAATAATAATAATAATAATAATAATAATAATAATGATAATAATAAAAATAATAATAAAAATAAAAATGATAATAATAAAAATAATAATAATAATAATAATAATAATAATAATAATAATAATAATAATAATAATAATAATAATATGAATTTATAATATAAAATAAAATAAGTCATGGTGCCCTAATTTTTAAAAAAATCCTTGGGTTTTTAAATTAAAATGTTTTAAAAATATGTTTCAACAAAATTTCAAGTAGAATCCACTTTTACTTTTCGAGAATAAGCAGAATGGTCTTCAACAAGCAGTTTTTAAAAAAACTAGGTTTTTATTAAATGAACATTTTCATAATGTTCAAGGAACCTCTTAGAACTTTAAGGAAACCTAGAGGTTCTCAAAACCCAGTCAGTTGAACCTTGCTTTAACGTCCTCATTCCTGAATATTTTTTTTGAAAATATTTAATTCAGGGCTTTAAAAGATGATGAAAAAAAGTTTTTGGATTTTTAAAAATGTATTTTTGGAGAATACAGCAAGTAAATTTCAATGTAAAAAACATTGAAAACGGCTTCAAAAAATAGAAGTTATTGTACATTGTAATGTGCACAGGGTCTGAGAAGGTTAAAAATATACTGTTAATAACTTTCTATTTTCATGCTAATACTGAAAATACTTAACTAATGCTAATTTAATTTTTTGCATTAGCATATTTTTTTCCTCAAGTAAGTCCGATCTAACCAATACTTATTACTACATGATAAACTGCTTATAAAATTGACTTTTGAAAGGGTTATCCCATATCTTAAGATACTAATTTAAAAAAGTATTAAAATGATAAGACTAGAATAAGACTCTTAATATTAAATTAAGTAATTGAAATATGTAATGCCAACTTGACATAATAATCACAATAATTCAAATTAATCATAAATTATATAAAAATTCTTTATAAGAATACATTAAATTAAGTACAATAAGACCCCGTTTAACGCGGGGGATACGTTCCATCAAAGTAGAGTATAATGCGAAACAGCGCTAAACGAGGCTATCTTAACATGTAAATAATAGGGTTTGGGGAAGTTGGATAGAAAATTCGTTAGGTATTAAATTTAAAAATTATGATTTTTTTATTAAAATAAAACCAAACATTTATTTATTACAAAAATAAATATAAATGAATATATTATAAAAGTAATTAAATTTTTAGTCAGTCAGATCATTCAGTCTATTCTGTGTTTCCAACTTTCTGCGTTTTTATCAAGAAGGCATCTAATGTAGTTTGCGTTTTCCTTTTGCATTCTGTTAGAAGTTGTTGATAAGTGGATAAAGCATCTATGTTACCCCGTCTTGCTTTTGAACTCTTGCCAAAATTTGGATAATTTTCAACCAATTCGTCCATAATTTCAGTTAAAGTGGTCAAACTCGTTTTTACAAACGCCATCGAAAGTTCTTTTCGATCTTCTTCGAAATCACTACTATCAATATTTTTGTTTTCTTCTTGCGCAGTTAATTCCTTGAGCTCATCATTAGAAAATCTAGCTGCTGTTTCTTGAACTATTTCTTCGACGTCTTTCACATTTACCTCATCTAAACCGATTTGTTTCGCTAATTCCACTATTTCTTCCACTATTTCATTCATATCGACAGAGTGTCCAATGTCTTCACTCTTACTTAAATCCGGCCAAAAGTTCTTCCATACTTCTTTCAAAGATCTTTCTGTTATCTCATTCCAAGAAAGGTTTATATTTGCTACCAGCATTCATGATATTGTAGTTTTTCCAAAATTCTGTTATTGATTGCTTCTCTTTTCCGTCTGTTTTTTCAAACATCTGCTTAAATGTTCGCCTCAAATGATTAACTTTAAAATTGTATATAACGCCTTGGTCTATTGGTTGGATTAAGGCAGTTGTGTTAGGCGGCAAGAAAACCACTTCTACTGGAATGCATGTTGTTAAGTCTGATAAATTTCTTGGGTGGCTTGAAGCATTATCAATTAATAGTAGTACTTTTTATTCAAGTTTTTTAATTTAACAGACGAGCAGAAATGTTTAGTGAACATATATCGGAAAATTTTCATAGTTATCCATGATTTTTTATTACACTCCCAAATTACAGGTAAAGTTGATTTAGATATGCCTTTCATCACTCTTGGGGTTTTGGAGTGGTAAACTAGTAGTGGGTTTAATTTGAAATCTCCGTTTGCGTTACCACCCAGTAAGAGTGTTAGACGATTTTTTGCAGCTTTAAATCCTGGTGCTAGTTTCTCTTCACGGGATAGAAATGTTCATTTTGTCATTCTTTTCCAAAACAGACCTGTTTCATCAACATTAAAAACCAATTCTGGAGGATAGTTTCCTTGTTCAATTATTGTTTTTAACGTCGCTGGGAATTCAGCCGCCACTTTCGTATCACCACTTGCTGCTTCTCCTGTAATCTTTATGCAGTGAAGATTATTTCAATGTTTAAATCTATTAAACCATCCTTACTAGCAACGAAAGTTTCACTTATGTCACTTGCCTCAGCCTGAATGTAATTAAAAATTCTTCTAGCTTTTTCCATTTTGATAGATTGGCTTAATGGCATATTGCGTTCAATTTCGGCGTCAATTCATATAGATAGTCGTTTTTCCATTTCCTCTATAATGTTATTTCTATAACGGGTAATTCTAGTTACAGAGCTTGACGTAGTTGCAATTGCCGATGACAGTATTTTTTCTTTATTTTTATGAATTGTCCTTATTGTTGAAGTTGCCAAATTTAATGTAGCACTAATTTGAGATTGACGTTCACCAAAATCTAATCTTCTAATCACTTGCATTTTAGTTTCCAGTGAAATTCTTTTTCAAGTTGCTTTATTTTCTTGATTTTCATTATCACCCATGATAAAAACTAAAGATCATAATATTTGTCACTGTATTAATTGTTATAGTATTATATAAATCTATACCTACAATAATGTCAACAAATGTTTCAAATAATAAAAACTCGTCAAACAACACCGCATCAAACAAGAAACACAACTGTACGGTTTCGCAAGGAATATCCGTAGTTCTGCGAGCAATTTCGAGAAATACCCGGGTTGAAATAAAAGAGCGCTAAACCGAAACAGCGTTAAGCGGGGTTTTACTGTATATATTATCTGACAAAGTAAAATAAAAAGGGGATTTATAATTTTTTAATTGACTCTTCTGATAAACGTAAGATTATTATATAAAATCAAAAAATAATAAGAGGTCTCATTTACTCATTAATTACATAATTATCCAAATGTAATGTAATTGTCAGATTACAGTGAGTCGAAATTAATGTCTATTTCAAATGACTTGTTTATTCTCACGACATTGGATGTCCTTTATAATTATTTTTTTATAACTATTATTATTATAAATCTTATTATTACTAATTTAGTTGTAAATTTTATTTTTCGAGCCTTTACCAAGGCGGATTTGTCAATTATCAAATATTATCAAAAATTATCAAGTCGAAAATAAATTGAATATTGCTAGATCACAATAATATATTTTAAATAATCGTTAATAAATATAGTACACTTTATTTGATTTATTATTTGCTTTGTTTCTTAATATATATAAAAATTCAATTCTTTTTTTATGCGGTAGATACGTTCGTCAGAAAACCGCAAAAAAGGCACGACATACGTTGTATAAATAAATTTTATGGTATATATATAATAATATACCATAATTTTTAAAAAGCACATAAAACCAAAAAAATTGCTTTATAAGTCGTGTCACATCAGAAAAAATAAATCGATATTATAGTGGCAGGTCTCTCACTGTACCTTTTATTGGTGATTTAGAGAAATAAGAGTATAATTGGATAATGGTAGAACCAATATGAATAGAAAATAAGGGGGTAAAAATTTACAATTCATAAAATGAAACCAAAAAATAACATGAGCCACTTTAATTAATTATATATTTTTTCAAAAAGGGATGAAATTAACATGTACCGAAAATTCTAATGAAAATAATTTACACAAAACGAATAAAAACTATAACAACGGAAATTTCGATAAAAAATATCCAGAATAAGAAGGAAAAATCGCATAACTTCTAAGACGCATAAAAAGAATTGAGTATATATTTATCATCCATTCAAGAATTTATTTTACCAGAAAAATTATTATTATTTAAACCTATCTTAGCATAATCTAATATCTTTAACAAAAATATATAAATATTTTGAGGATATTTTAGAAAGCATAAGTTAACAATCGAATATGGAATATTAATAAATATTTTATCCTTTAAAATTTGATTCTTAAATATTAGTTTTACAATAAAACGATTTCATCTTTCCATAATATAAATTTAAACTTATTTAAGCTGCTTTTTAAAATTATAATTATAACTTAAATTAAGTTATTTGCATCCTTTTTAAATGATAATTATGGATCTTCAATCAAAAAATAAAAGAGATGTGCAAGACCAAGCTAAATATTTTCTATCGTATTTAACAGTTAAAATCAAAAAGAGAATAGGGCAAAGCGTCTCAGTATTTTCAAATTATTTTTATTCAGAAAATTCTAGTTTTACTATATAATATACACTAATATATTAAATCATTATTTATTATTATTATTGGATAAATTTCTTTCCATTATTAGATTATATGATACGATCTAATTAAAAAAGAATTTATAATAATTTCCATTTTTATCAATTTTACAAATTCGTATATTGTTAGATGTTCTTATAAAATTTTTATTTTAACAATTTATTGATATTCTTATTTATTTCTTCTGTACCCCCGACGTCATCGGCTCATAACTTCATTCTCAACTTCCTTTTGGCGGAACAGTGTAACAACTTCTGTTATTCTAATTTTTTACCTATCATTCAATATTCATAGGTTTGTCTACCAGACTCTTTATTTTTCAAAAATAAAATAAATATTAAGTTTTGATTTGTATTATTTTAAATTTACGAAAATCTTGTTTATATTAAAGTTTTCGATATTGTTTTTGGGAAAACAATCATCATTTCTTAATGACCTTCAAAGAAACACATTATAATATAAGTGTTATTATTGTTATTTATCGCAGTACACGAACACGCAAGGCAGTCTCAACTCCAAATTTTACAGATGTCGCTGCTACATACAAATGCTTCCTTGCAAAAATACTCTTTTTGGAAACAGTTTTATATTTTGTTTCCATCTCTAATTATTTTTTACTGCATTTTTGAAATTTATGATACCAAAATAATTTTCAAAAAACCGGAAATCTTTTTCAAAACAGACAATTGAATTTCTGATTTTCGTTTAACAATTTTGTTTGAGTAAATTTTGTTGATCTATTTTGTTGACTCAATTTCTGATCTTGAAGTTAAACTGGATAAGTATGATCCTTGATAACTTACATTTTTCTTTCAACAACTCTGTTGAAATACTTTATTTTTCAATAATTTTCAGAAACTTAATTCATTGAATTTGTCATCAAAACAAAGGATGAAAGAAATAGAAAAGTCAAAAGTAGGAAATTGTTATTCAAATTGAAAGGTATTTTAGATTATTATAATTCAATTATTTTGAGTTATTCTAAAATGTATTTCTGAGAACAGAGGTCCTTAAACATCTCTGATAGTCAACTCTTCTAAACTTTTTATAGATTCGTTCTACATCATAAATAAATAATTTTAATAAGTCCTTCCAATTTGAAAAACCACCTCAATTATTTACATTAAAAAAACTACATACTAGTAGTGAATGTTTTTCTTTTTTATATTTATATTAGCACCAAATTCGATTTTAAAATTAAATTGTTAAATATTTAAATATTTATTTTAAATATTTATTATATCAAAAACTTTTATTGAACCTCAACTTCTTTCAACGTTATTATGACAACAAAGTGAGTAATCTACCAATTTGGAGATTCATGACTTAGAGGGATTTTAATAGACAATTATTTGAGAAAGTTTACAACGCTGTATGAAAACAGTTGCGATTTAGAATAGAATACACAAAACTCGCTTCGGAAGTTGTTTTTTAGACTAATTAAATACTTACCTAAAATTCCATCCTTTACTTAGTTTTCCATCTTTAGGATCAAGCCTATTAAAAGAATATTCTGGTTTACATTGATTCTCAGAAAAATCCAGATCACAATTCCAATTGATTATTACTTGAATAATTCCTCCCTAATTAATTTTTTTAAATTTCGTTAATAATGGAATAAATATTACAAAATTCCAGTTAAATAATAAAGATTGATTAGAAAATAATCATCAACCAACCAATGTAGCGACTTCCAACATGAGAGGCGCCAAAATCTTTCAATAAAAATAATAACTTTCATATTATTAATTAAAACGTGTCCATATTTATTATTTCTATTAAAATAATAAATGGCGGAGAAACGTGAAAAAATCTGTTTTCCAGAGAGGTGTAGTAACCTAAAGGTTGGAAACCGCTGCATTAATGAATTAAAAACGTATTTGAAGCGGCAATTATTATTGACAGTATAAATCACACAATTATTGGCTTATCTAATGTGAATGACAATCAAATATATTTTTTCGAAAATAACTGTTTTGCCTATAGTTTACGAAATAATTTTAGTTGGTTAAAACAAATTATAGGGAATTGTAAAACATTTTAACCCTTGAAACTTTCACTCAGTTGTTTCGAGAAAGTCTAGACGACTTTTCCTCAACACATTCGTTCAAGTCTTACAAAATGGATTTACAAATGTCATTTTAATTATAAAAATGAAGCTTCCAGTTACTTTAGAACTTAGCGCGCACACACAATTAAATTCAAAACGAATAAATGTTATTTAAAAACGTTCTCAATTTGAATTGAATTAATTTTATTTTAATATTTAGAATATTTAGTGAGTATTTCAAGGAATTTTTCATTTAGAATTTTGAGTATCATTTAACAAGTAACAATAGTATTAATATTATGATTTAGGAAATGAAATTCTCAAACAAAAACAGCTCTGGGTATTAAATTTCCAAAAACTCTACTATTATTTTCCATTCTAGAAATGTCCTTGAAATTTAAGAAATAAAAGAGAAATCATCTCAATTTCGATCATTTCCTACTTTTAGAGGAGGAAATATAATTCAAGTCTTTATGGTACCATTTATACACTATTTATAAAATATTATCTAATTATTAGATTCTAAACAACTTGTTGAAGAAATTTCTGTTTATTGAATACTTATCAAAATATCAAATTTAATCAGTGATTTATTCAAAGATTTCACAATAACATGTAACAAATTTATTTAAAAAACAACTCCTAATTAAAACTTGTTAACAATTATTTATACTTCAATCATTATTGTGTAAGGAATATGATAAATTTAATCAAAACTTAGCATCTTTTAACATTCACTACTTACAAAAAACCCAATTAAAGCGTTTTTAAAAGAGTCCTTATTTCTTATTCAAAATAAAAATTATAGAAATCATATTTAGAACATATTGAGAACCAATGTAATTTCATGTTTTTCATTAAGAGTATAAATTTCTATTTAAATTGACATTTAAGACTTCAATTTAAAAATATCATAATTTTCATAGCAATTTTATCAAAAATGATTTTATATGCTTTTTATTCGAGAATTTATTTTTATCAGTAAACCTTTTTACATTGAAAAATTATTCGTAAATTTTTATAAAGTTTGAAATGTTTTTAAATCAAGAAATATAATTGTATGAATTTTTATTTAAAGTTTTAATTGAGGATTAATTTTTATTAGTAAATCATTTTTATAATTTTTTACAATGTAAATTTAATCTTAGACTTTTTCTAAAAAGTAATATTTTCTATGAAGAAAAATCACGTCAAATAAATAATAATAATATTAATAATTAATAATAAAAAGTAATAATAATAAAAATAATAATAATAATAATAATAATAATAATAAATAAATAAATAAAAAATAATAAAATAAATAACATATAAAAGTCATTTGTCTACTGGGCATAGTCCTCATTGCATCAAAATAAAATAAATAAAATAAAATACTTTGACTTTTTTATCGATAATTTATTTTTAGGCTTTTTATTAGTAAGGTGTTCTAAGCCAATATTTATTTTAAGGCTTTCTAAGTGTGAAAAAAATACTCAGGCTTTTAAATCGAGGAAATATTTTTTTCGAATTTGTTTAATTAAATCTAGTTTTTAAATAATAAATGTTGCGTTCTTGTAACAATAACTATAAGCAATTAATAAAACTATTTATTTCAATTAAAATTCTGCCAATTGTCATCAATATTCAAACTATTTTTAATTCATATTGAATTACTTATTTTCTTTTATTACTATTTTTATGGGACAGAGGGAGTAACTGAATAACCGAAAACTTTCATATTACAATAAAAAATGTAAAGGGTAAATAAAATTAAAAAAATAATTATACTGAATATTCAGCAATATACCTATCATTGGAACAAATTATAAGGCCACAACAATCCTAATTAAAGTTTTTAAAACGTTTTCAAATGTTTGCAAAATATAAATATACTTTTAAATATTTGTGAGCAAGGTTCTTCTCAATGTTACAGTTGTCATAAATAATTTTAAAAATTGAGTTCCAATTCTCTCATAAATTTGACAAATATACTAAAAATATTCCAGTTGTTCACAAATTGTAAATATTTTAACAAATTGTAAATAACATACAAAATAAATATATAAATATATTCAATCTATGATTGGGAGAAATAATTGAAACTCGAATAAACATTTCATAATTAAATAAACAATCCAGGTAAATAATTTGGGGAAAATCAATTACTGAATCAAAACAAAAATTGACTCAAAGTTAAATGATATTATATTTCATTCCTTGTCATGTTCATTTGGTATTAAAATAATAATAGTAATAATGATAATAATAATAATAATAATAATAATAATAATAATAATAATAATAATAATAATAATAATAATAATAATAATAATCATAATAATAATAATAATAATAATAATAATAATAATAATAATAAGGATTTTTTGGAATTTCATTTCAAATAAAGCCCTGTGGGCCGCAAAAAAATGAAATGGCCGCGGGATGATCATCCCTGCTCTAAACGAAACATAATTTGTGTTAGAAGACAAGGAAAAACTTTAAAATTAATTTTATTATCAAAACCTCGATGGAAAAACTTAGTTGATATTTTTGAAAGGAATGCTAGACTTGACTATTTTGATTCAAAATACTTTAGAATTTTCAAGATTATCTAACAGAATCTGATTTTGGAATTGTATCCAATGTTGCTAAACGCTTGAAACCGATAAAAGCAGTCGTGAAGTATTACGGAGAAGGGAGACAAATTTAATTACAGCTTATGTTATTTTGAAATTTGTAATTAAACATGGTCCTAAAGCTAGAAAATAAAGTGAAGAACGCTTGCAACTAGCTACTTCAAATTCGTTATTAGAATTCCAGAATTTGATATTGATAGACTGATAAAAAAAGATTGTAATTTTAATTCACAACAGTAAAAAAGGATATTATCTCTAAAGCATTTACGATCAATTATCAACGATTCCTGCGACTTCAGTGGAGTCCGAATGAGTTTTTTCATCCTCCGGAAATCTTTGCAATAAACTGAGATCTCGTCGAAATGATAAAACTTTATATACATTGTTTTTTACATTTTTTCTTTAAAAATCAATAAACAATACATTCATTTAATAAAATACAATATCAATAAATCAGGATCCCGAAATCCCGGACAATTTCAAAATGACGTGTTTCCATTTTTTTGGAACTTCAATCTCACCAAGTAAATCATTAATCATTGTTGAAACAATTATAATAAATCTTAACTGTAAAATAATGCTTCACAGTTTATATTTTGCAAGTTTTTAATTTTTTTTTACCAAGTCAATAAATTTTTCACATAAACATTTATTTACATTAAAACAAACTAAATTTTGAGTAATTTAAATTTCCTTAATTAGATTGTATTCTTACATTTATTAATGCTGAATATCGAAATAAATATGAAGCATAAATTGAAAAGCTTAATTTTTAAACCCGGTACCCAAAAAAAGCATTTACAAAAGTTAGAAGTTGTTTCATTTCTACTGGTGTTATTGTTCCCAAAAATGACGATATTTTGAAAATTGGGCAATATTTAAGCCAGTTATCATTTGGATTGAATAGGCAAGTTTTTGGAATCCAATTGTTTTCCCATGCAAATAAATTTGACCTTTTATCAGTAATTATTAACAACCAATAATAAATCGTATGTCTTTACCTTTTCACATGTAATTCATCAAATAAGATCGTATTTCGAATAAGTATCGTAAAATCTGGAATTTCTTTTAAAATATATTTATCTGGATCGACCATGGTATCATTTTCAAGTGGGCACCATGAGTAAATTTCACACGTTTTAATTCCATACACCGAGTTCACACAACGCCCAGTCATCACACCTAAAAGAAGTATTTTTTATATTCTATCCTGAATGATTCAAGAAAGAATGATTAAAAACTCATTTGGCAAGAGAAGAAAAATTATTTCGTTGTATTTTTCATATTTTATGTTTGATTACATTTTGTCGGATGATTTGATTTCAAATTAACTAAATTAAAATTATATAGAAATTAAATTTTATCTATACTCAGATAATAGTGAAAAAACGTAACTTTGTGTAAATTGGAAGTTATATTAGGATTTTTGAAAAAATAAAATTTTAGCATTCATTCACAATTTTATTTATTAGAGTTAAATGCCATTTCAAATATCAAATAATAACTTCTTAGTGTCAATTTATCAAAGTTGTAAATATCTTGAAATTAAAATAATACAAGATGATGAATTATTGATCTGAGTTCAAACCGTGTTTCAGCTGACAACAATAACGAATCCCTGGCAATATAAACTTTCATTGATTAGCACAATTGATTATATTACGATTATTTACGACATAAATGATTCAATGATTCGTGGACTTTTGTGTTCTAATTACAACACTTCAAGAGGAATAAAACTTGGAATCTACTTTAGTTTTAACGATGTAATTGTTTGTTTAAATTAACATTTTTAAGAAACTTTTTTTAAAATAAAACTATTATAAAATATTTTTTAAAAAATGCCAATTGTGGAAATAGTGAAAATATTGAAAAATAATTGTTTTAAAGTTATTAGAATTTGTTTAAATAATAATTTACAATATACTTATTTTTTACTACCCTACCTGATGATATCAAGAAAACGTTATAGTAATAATGAATTTATTTAATTAATTTGATAATATTAAAATTTTGAATTATTCAAAATATTATCTTTACATCTCTTTTTAAAACTTTTATGCTATTCGACCTTTAATTATCAAATTCCCATCTTCTCCTTTCGCTTAACTTTTTCAGAAATTTATAGATCAATCTTAACCGGTATCAGATCATTTAACTTTTCCTTGTATTTTGTCCAATATTAATTATTTGTATTCTATTAATTTATTGTCAGTAATTAGAAAAGTAAAGAGTATTTCCGCTGGACTTTCTCATTCATACTTTGAATTGAGTTTAATTTTAACTTAATTTCAACCCCAATTCTTTTTTGACGTATCTTTAGCCGCTATGTTAACTAAATCATAGAAGGCCATAATTTAATTTGCACATTTGTGGTAAAATTGATTTTAGAATTGGGAATTAATTCTATGTTTTACTGTTAATTTCTTAATTTGACAGGATTCGAGAATTACTGACAACATACCAAGAGTGCTTCGTATTGGGCAATACAATGTCCCATCCTAATATCTGCTACGGTTTATCACCATCGTTTATTCTAGTAATGTATTTTTTATTTAAGTTTCCCATAAAAATCAATTTATTTAACTTCAAAAGAGTCTACGATCACTTTGATAAAATCAACTCTTTGATTACACTTGTCAACAATGTCTTTGTTCTTTGAAAAAAGTACGTGAATATTAATAAAACATCAATATCATTTCTGGATTAATAGTCAAAAAAAATTTTTAATATCATTGGAAAATGAAAAAAATCAAATGTGAAAACCAAAAAAGGTTTTTGAATTATCTCTATAATTTTCCATCTCATAAACCACTTTAATATAGTCAATTACATTAGTTTTGAAAAAAGTCATTTTTTCTCTGATAAGTATTTCTCTGGACATTCATATATTCTGTAATATTTTTGAATTTCATTTTCAATATCAAAGCTTTTGCTTTGTAAGGTATTGCCAATATTATCGGTTTTGTGCTTTAAGAATTTGATGAAGTTCCACTGACTAGATGCATTTTCACAATGATTACGAGGCAACACATTATCGATTGAATGTTTAATTCCTTTTCTCTATTTAATATAAATGTGAATGTATTTTTCATCTCCGTTGTCTTGGCAACTTACATTACCTTCTTTGCCAACTTTTTTCAAATATTAAATTCATTTACAAGCAAATAAAAATGTAAATATGAAATATAAATGTTATATTTAACGAATTCCTACCATTTCCAAGAATTATTGCTTTATTTTCTATGCAATCGTAGTCGTTCACACAACGAGCACCAGGAACATTATAATCCTGATTTGACAACTCATCAAAGCCTTTATTAAAAAAATGAATAACCTCAGCACAAATCGATTGGGTCTGATTTAGGGTTTCAATTGCATTAGTTGTAACAAAGGTCGCACCGTTTTCCTGTGGATTATATCATTTATGAAAATTAAAACATTTAAATAAGGGTTGATTAGGTAAAATAACAAAATTTCAAATTGTAACTTTCTATAAAGATTTGTAAATAATAAATAACCTGCGGAGGAATGATAATATCAGAAATATCCCACATTCTTCGACGAGAAACCGAATCTGCTGTAGAACTAATACCTTTAACTTTCACAACAACACTACTACTCAGTCCATAACTGTCTTGATAACCACGCATATATATCAAAACATATCTAATTGTTGCCTGTCATTTATTTCTAAATTAAACTTGCATTTACCCAATGATGTACACAATTAATAATAATTGAAAAAACCGAAAAAGAAATCCAATTTTTTTGCTGTTAATTTGAACTATTTTATTTGTTTCATATTCAAAAAATGCTTTCTTAACTTTTGTAGTTTGTCTTATCACTGTTGATTTCATAGATTTGTACTGGTTGAAATAAAAACCTTTAAAGTAATTATTTAATGAAAAACTTAAACAAACATATTTAAGATAAATATAATTAAATTATTAAGAAAATAAATTATTAAATAAAAATAAATACATTTTTTAAAATTCAATATTTGAATAATTTATTATATTAATTTTATTTGTACTATAATGTAAATTAATTTTAAATTAAATTCAATAATGGTCTAAGTAGTAAAAGTAACAAAAATATTTAACCTTTTTAATTCTGAATATTTAATATTGAAACGAAAAATTATTTTGTTATCAATCATTTATTGTAAACTCTACAGCAACACACAATCGAATTTGAACTGGTTAGGTTTTATCTGATGAGAATATTCTTGAGGTGATTGCGATTGGAAATCTTTCACATCAGTTACCTAGCACTTATCTGTTGGGGTTTGTCGTTGTCGGTGAAATATGAAATTAATAATTATTGATCTGACTCCAACAGGTGATAATAATAATAACAAAGTGAATATTGCTAAAGATTGCAATTGTTGAAAACCAATGGAAAATATAAAAACTAATAAGTGTATTGAATGTGACAGAAATAATCGTTTTGCAGGAAATTGTAGAGTCACTAACTTGACCTGTGAAAAATGTTGTTCAAAGTGATGAAATAAACATAAATAAATTAGAGATTGTCTAAACAAATGAAATGGTCATAGATTGTCATAAGTTGGGGTTATCATCAGAATAAGATCATTGAATAGTCATTACCATTGCCATCCAGGGATGGATCCAAGGGGGATAATTACTCCCCGTAGCAGGATTTCCAAATTCTCACATTTTTGAATTTATTGGTCTATATAATCATCTGGAATGGCAATCCCAAAGTGTAAAAAACCCAGGTACACAGATGGTATTTCGCTAGGATCCGATAGTTATATCAATTGATATAATACATTCCAATTTACAATATAAAAAGTTCATCTGAGTTACAGAACTTAAATATAATATATTATATTTGGATTTTAATTTTATATTTAATTTATTCAATTATCTAAAGGGATTTACTTATGAAATTATTCTTTTTTATTTTAAAATGCACGTTCTGTTATAAAAGTACCGATTCGTTATAATTTAAAACAATATATTCATTATCTATTTAACCTAATACAATATATAATTTAACTATAATATTTTAACATACTGTTACATCTACCATTATTTCAAATAACTTATTTGAGTAATTGATTAATTATAATTTTTATTTGTTTTATTGTAGTTTTATATTAGAAAAATTACAATTTGAATAAATATTCCCAATAAATATTAATTTCTATTTTAGACATGATCCGAATATTTTTAATTTAAATTTATTTATGGTTCGTATAAAATGGAATGACTAAAATTTTTATATTTTTAGCAATGAAACGATCACGCAAACACCTATTCTACAATTTTTCAAATAAACAGAAACAAGACAACATTGCCGAAAATTCGACATCAGTACAAACATCTATATGTCAAGAAACACCGTCCACTCCAGCGGTATCACCATCCATTCGTCATCGGGATCGACACCTTCATCATCATCGTCCTACGGTTCGAAGGAAATTGGTAATTTTATGGACAAAAGACTTGATCTAGACGACATCTTTAAGCATTCGTGGCAACCACCTGTAATTTTTAAATTTTCATTTTCTGTTCATCAAAAGCGAAATATTGACGTAAAGTATTATATCAATCATTATCATCATCTTATAAATAATGAATGGCTTGTATATTCCGATATTTACAAAGACCTGTTCTGCAAATATTGTGTGCTATTTGCCAATTTTTTTGGTGCTTATAGAAATATAAATATTATTATTAAGTGTTCTTTTTGTTATATGCAATTTGTGAAGAGTCATATTTTTTTAAACTAAAGTATAGTTTTCTACTAAAATAAAAATATTGCTATACTGCCTTTTTTATTACCCCTCCTTGGAAAATTCCTGGATCCGTCCCTGTCGCCATCTGCAATTGTCATCACCCATTATTCAATCTATATATATGTTCATCATATAATTTTTAAATTTTTATTCTGCGCTCATCTTCTAATATGTGTATTTGACCTACTTATTTATTAAAGTGGCTTTGTATTTCAATGTTTTGGAAATGTGTCGTTTAAATATAAAATTTCCGTGACTTACATAAAAATACTAACAAAATTTAAGCTTAATATTTTTTATCTTAATTTTTTTCTTCAGCTGGGTTAAGAGGTAGCTCGAATGGGAAATAACTATCTACTGAATCAATTTGGTATTCTTATTTATCTGAAATCATCAATCTTAGATTTGTCAAACTCAGAATAAACAAAACAGCATGTCACTTTCATAAAAGGAGTCCAATGTTAGAGAAAAGACAAAAATAGACTGTTCCCGAAATGCGGGACGAACGGCGCTACCTCTTATTGCATGGAGTGAATGCCCTAGAATTACAATATGATATTCAAGTTTGTGAAATGTTATGAATTCAATTTAACTTTTAAGATTTTAATATTGAGAATTTTTTAATTATTTAAAAATTATATTTATTAATAATCAATCTCGCAACTTACCAAATGGACGAATTCGGTCATAATTTTCAAGTGAATTTAATTAGATTAAATTTGACCTAATTCACTAACATTACAATTTAATTAGTCGGTAATTATAAAAGTAAGATTTATTACGGATTATTGAACAGTTAGTAAGCCCAATTAATTATCCCGTTATATTCAATTTATGGTCCAGCAGATTTCGTAAATTTCACATAAACCAACCGATTTGGTTCAAAAAAATATTATTAGATTTTATTAAGTAAATGTCATTTTTTAAAAAAAACTTTCTTACCGCAGTTTATTAATGAATTATTTTTTAAGTTTATTTAAACAATTTTTGCTTTTGAATTTCTTTAGTTTTGCGCCATTTGACTCTAACTGACTTGTTCTCGACTTGAAATTAACGGCATTCGAATGAAAATTATTTAGAGCTCGTGGTTGTGATTTCAAGTCAAATATATATAAATATTATATAACATGTAATTATAAAATTAATTAATCATTATTAAAATTTAATCTAATTTATGATTTTCAAAATAGGAATGATTCATAGTTTTTTATTTTTTTTTGTATTTCAATTATAGGAATTTAGGGAATAATCCCCTGGAAAGAATTCCAACACCGGCCTAGAAATAAATACTCTTGGGTTTTAGAATTCAATAAGCTAGATACTGCTAAATCTAAAAGCTACGAAATACAGTTCTAAGTAAATATCATTATATGTTTGGTCTAACAGAGACGGTTGTTGTGTGCCAATTCCTCCAAGGAGAGATTTTTGACATGGAGAAATTGACAGCGTTTCGTGCCTATCAAATGTCCCGACTTAGGTTTAAAATAAATTATAGGTTAAATTTATGATGTATCTAATAAAGAGGAATTTTCACTATTTCTAAGTTTCATAATCCAGTATTCCAAACAAACCTTTTAGAAACAAAGTCCCCATTTTTACAGGTTATAATCTTTTATAAATTAAGTATGGCATAGCTTTTTTATGACATTTCAATATGGTGACCATATATTTTAACCTTTCATTTATTTTCATTGTGACAAGATAAAATTTGATTATTTAATTATATTATAAAACTATATAATATAATATTATATTATATAGCTTCTTCTTCATCGACACCCAATTTCAATTAAAGTATACAGTTGAGTCAATTTTGCTATCATTCTACTCAAAGTGCCCTGAGAAAAAATGTCTTAATTTAAATTATGGTCCCTCATGAGCAGTTTATATAATTGTTAACAATTCCTAATTTTCTGAAAAAAATAACAAACAATTAGCGACGTTTGAGCATCTGTGATAGGTAACAATTGAGACCGCATCGCTTAATTTATAATATAAAAACGGTAACCAGACAATTCGGTGGCGACAATTCGGTGCAAAAAACTGACAATTAGGAACAGAAATTTTTAATACATATTAAAACAATAAAATTAATTATTTATTGTGTTATTACTATTATGTGTGTAAGCAAGCAAATCTATACTATTATATAGGCTATGCTTTAATATACTATACATTAAGTAATATCCAGTACATTTCCCAATAGTATACTAGTTTCGAGCTAATGGCTCTCATAAGTACTGTTGGGTTATTATTATTGAAAGTCGGTTCCCTCTGACTCCTCGTGTCCTTTTCGAATCAAATAAGCAAACCCAACACAGAATAATTTTATTTGCACTTTACCACAGTTACAACTCAATCCAATTTATTTAAACGTTTTGTAATTATAATTTGTGATTTATTTGGACCCGTCAACCACCGAATAAATTTGATTATCTTAAGGTAGGTTATCCAATGGATAATCACCTTTTCTGATAGATAACTTTTGACTTTACTTGGGTTTAGACTCTTTAACTGATCTGATTAGACTACTCGTTTGCTTCGATCACTGGTCATTTCGTCTTTTTCCTTTTATACTCCTGCTGAGACTGTTTTCAGACAATTGTCAACAACATTTGCTGCCATACTAAATTATTAAAAATAATTACTTCCCACAGACCATCTTGGCCGACATTTGTCAACAACGTTTGCTACATTACTAAATTACAAATTAGGAAATAATTACCTCTCCATAGATCAGTGGCGCGCATTTAATATTTTTTAGGACAATTTACCATTTTATATTATTCCGTCTACACGCCGAGTTTTTCTCATCTCTCGGGTTTCATCGCATATCATTAAATATGAATAACTGTTCTCATATGTGCTTTCCAACGATTACTCATTTTTTACTTGCTAACATCAATCATGCTGTCAAGATAAGAGACTCCAAACTTTGATTTTTTGGTTTTCATCATTGTGTCCCGAAAACACGTTTTCTTTAAATAAGTAATTACTTAATTAATAATTTAATGCTTAAGCATATTATTTTATATTTCGTGATCTTTGCTGTGTTTGTGACAAAACAATTTAGGTCATACTTTTAATCATCATCTTATTTATCACTGATCCAATTTCCACATTCAATTTCGGATCGTATGTTAATTTTACCTAAATTAATTTTTCTGTGCTTTTGAAAAACAGTATACACTTTTTCATGAAATATTTCTATCTATTTCATGTTGTTTTCAATTTTTTAAATCCTCTCATTTGCTTTGAAGCATAAAACTTGCGTGGTGCTCCTAATAAATTCTTAGACTCAACAAGAAACAATTACATTATAAAATAGACATTACAAACGATTATGCTTAAATATGTATAGTTGATGAAAAGTTATTTAGTTTTAAAACTTTGTGATATTTCATTATTGCCTCAGAAAATGTTAGATAATATTGATTTTCGAAGCGTTATAAAATTTCTGCTTTTGAAGAAAAATAGTAGCCAATGAATTATTACACAACTACAGAAAGTTTACAAAAGTGGGTGCCCTCGTAAAGAAACCATTTACAAATGGATTTGTTAATTTAAAAGTGTTTTTGCTCTAGAAAAGCCTAGAAGTTGAAGATGAAAAGAAAGAATTGTTAGGAAAATTCACCATAAAGAACTATCTCCAAAGAAATGCTGTAAACCTTTCTGAATAAAATGGGTAACGAGAAACTGTGTTCACAACTCGTGCCACGATTTCATTTAGAGGGGCATGGAACAAATATGATTTTAGTGTTGTCAGAAAAATTTAGAAATCTTTTAAAAACTTGATGATAACTTACTGAAAAATATCATCACAGATGATGAGACACATCTGAATTAAAGTCGTTTGCATATTCCTTGTCGAGTCTAAAATTATCAATGGGTACACCACGTAAATCGCTTAATGCTTTGGTATTTTTAAGATATTATTATATTAGTGAGATGAAAGCTAACACTGTAAAAAACTTTAGCAAAATGAACATATTTAAACGAATTGAATACAACAGTCATCATAGTGCCAAATATAGAAACAAAACACTTATTTTGGTTTTACTTATTACTTTGCTTAGGTCTACACAGTAGCCCGTTTACAAAAAACGAGGCCCTAAAAGAAAAAAATGTTTCGGAACCCTTCAAACACAAAGATCGAGAGTTTAAGGCTGGTGGTGTATAGGCTTGTGCAAATATCTGCCCAAAAATTAACAAATTTGAACTTGAATCCGTTTTTATGCAGGTTATTGAGTGACATCAATTTGCGCAGATGAATAATGACAATTATAAATTACAACAATATACTTTTATGAGAATGCTAAAATATGAAATGCATACATATAGTTTACATTTAAACAAGTCATTAAAGTCAAATTTCAAAAAATGCTTTTTTATAATTTGTTAAATTTCATTCATTTTGGGCCATAGAGTCGTACCTAGTGCGCCAATGCGTAAACGCGCTACTGGGGCTACAGGCCATAGTCAAAGTAATCACATAAAAATAAATATATTTCTAAATTCAACTAAATAAAAGTTTTCGAATTTTACAATCTATATCCTTCATTTCGTTCCAAAACTGATACACAATCAAATCGTTTATATCGTTGAAAAACACTCATTAAATCTTTAATATAAAATTTCTGTGGATTCTGAGCTTGCCAGAGATTCAGCAAACTGTCAGTTGGATCTTCTTTTAAAAAGTATTCTGTCCTATATAAATTTTTTTTATAATGATAAGAAAACTTTGCCTTAATCTTACTTTTTAATATTCATTTCTCTAGCTAAAATTCTCCAATCGTTTCCTGAAGGATCATAGATCTTCAACAGCTTAGAAAGTTCCTTTTTTGTTTGACTCGATAAACTGAAAATTTTTAAAAGATTATGATGAAACTTTAAGTCGGTGATCACATAGCAATTGCCATGAATAATTTTAAATTAAACTATAAAATTAAGACTCAAGGTTCATGTTCAATTCTCATAATAATCAGGATTTTTATCTAATAGAAATGAGCCAAATAAAACTTAACAGCTACAAAACGAAAATGATTGGTTAAAATTCACAGAGCGGTAAAAATCTCGAAAAATAATTGTTTCGAATTTAATAAAAATAAATAATTTCTAGTATTATAAATTAGAATTTAATAAATAAATAACAAACAAATAATAATCAAAGATAAAGTTTTAATAACTAAATATATTAAACAATATGGCGCTATAAATTTCGGCTATTTATCAGTTTTTTCAGTCTAGAAAAAACATTAACAAAGAAGATGAAAATAAAAAATAAACAAACTAATTTATTAATATTAATAGTTTTCAATTTGTCTCAAAATCTTTCAAATAAAAACATTTTATTTAAAATAAAACCTTTTCAAACCATAAAAAATGAATTTTAAAAACGTAAAAACCGTTATTATTCTCTCAAACAAATTTTTATACAATAAAATAACATTAATAAAATATTAATGAACAACATTATAACAAACACCTAATTTACAAAATGATATATTCAATTACTTGAATCTATTCAAAATCCCTGTTGACTGAGCATTTTGAATATTAATCATAGGATTAAAAGACAGTGGTGGATCCTTAGGAGGACGATTTGGGACATCACCACACCTTAGATTATTTGGAAACAAAATTTTTACAGCTTTACTTATTTGATGGAGACTAGATAGTGCAGTTGTTAGACTAATAACGTATTTAAAATCTTGATTTGTTGATTATTTTAAAAATTTATAACAAAAAATCTCGTTTACGATTTTACGACTTCAAAAAACCATCAATTACATTTCAACATTTACTGGAATGTCTCAGTGTACATTAAGTAGGGCATCACATCCCAATCGTCATCTTCTATTTCTAATAAGCTGCCGTCATCTCTGTGGCCTCTGAAAGGAATACTCTGCCTTCCTAAAAATATAACTGTTTCCACAATCGTCAAGTGTGGATGATTTTCTAAAACCTGTTGAAGCCTTTGAGAATTTACTATGTTTACAATATAGATCTCTGGTTCATTGTAATTTTTTTAAAAATACCTTCTTCCTGTAACAGCTTCCTTGAGATATGTTGCTTTTTCGTGCATTGTTAGATCTCCATCTTTGCCAAACAGTTTAGCAAACACCTGTAATGGTTGTTTAACTAGCTTCTGAAGCGTTACTTGCTTGAGAGATCCTGCAGTCAGGTGGTATGAAAATAATGCACAACATTTGCAGTAAAGTCTCTTTTTACTATCTGAATACTCTAACTATTCGTATTTTGCCAGATGAGAATGATTAAGATATCGCTTTTGTTGATTATTTTTCTTTTGGTGAACTGAATGCGGCATTTTCTAGTCAGCTGATATTAACACTTTTAGTTAAATCATCAATAATTGTTCCAACAAAATTTCCAATGTCAATGATAAACACAGCATTTGAAATCTGACTTGAATGTATTTGGCTAATTTCAGTGGTCGCAGACTCAGGTACAGTTAAAATATTTCCATTTTCGGAAAAAAGCACAACTATGTCTATTGAGCTGTCATTCCTGTTCTGCTTTTCGCTGTCTGAGTGTCTCTCACGTCGTTCTGTTTTCTCATGTTCAACGTGTTGAGTAGCAATACTATTACTTGCTGATCTTACCGCTATTGTGGCTTTGAATTCAGTAGTTCCAGTAGTAACCTCAATAGTAGCAGTATGATTAGTTGTAGGTGTTTCAGAAGACATTTCTTTCTTTGTTGCCACAAAAATGAATACAAACTTCTGTAACCACAAAAGATTTTTTCTCTTCATAGCGTCTCGAAAAATATTAATAATGTTAAATTGATAATACTATTGATTAAAACAAAAATTTATAATGTTTTTATAATAAACTGATATTAAATTATTAATACACAATTATTTAAAAATTTTAATTTTAAAAGTAATTTGTATTTACTATTTATTGTTTTTTTTATCTAACACATCATGTGGTTTGAAAATGGAAGTGTATTAGGCTTATTAAGTAGAATGTTTAAAAGTGATATGAAATTTAATAAAATGGACTGGTGTGAATCTTAAATCGTACTACTGGGATACCAATATATGACGACATTACTTAAACCGCCCTCTTTACTAGATGGTCTGGATCCACCCCAGCAAAAGATATTATCAGCAACGCCTAAAGTCACTCTTTCTCAACAGTTACTCAAATTTTCCGTAATGAGTTGTTTTAAATTATAGAATAATCAAAAATGTTTTTAAAATAATTTTTTAAAAATTACATTTTTGACCTATCGTCAGAATGAAAAAAAAATATCAAAAAAGAAATAGATCAAAGATTTTTTGAATCACATTGGTTTAGGACACAAAAAATTAATTTAGAAAAAATGTGCTTAACGAAAAATAATATTTTTCAAGTGAATAAATTTTCCAAATATACATAAATTATTTAAAGGTCTTATTTATTGAAATGAATTGTTAGTGGTGATTGTTGTGTATTATAAAAATGGCATAGTTTTTATTAGAAATGTTTAATTTACTTTTTGAGTCCTATTGGGACAATACGACCAAAAAGTAGAATAAAAATTCAACATTGCACAATTTCTTTACGCTCAGAATATAAATTCCTATCTGTAACTCCCTTATCTTTCCCCCTACTGTAACACGTCAAAGGTTTCGTATAAGTTACCGTTTTTTGTGCCAACAGTGACGTATTAGTGCCAGTATTTTCTTTATCTGATTATATTTCAATAGATTTTAGAGAATCGAACATGTTTTGCTTCGCTTTTATGAATGTTTCACTCTATTTAAAAATTAACTAAAATATATTTCGTTTTACATTTTATATTCCCTTATAATTTTTATAATACATGTATTTGAGTTATTTTTCCAATTTGCCATTTATTAATAATGTATTGCTGGAACATGATCCACTTTAAAATACTAATAGAATTATATATCCATTTTTAGCTGTAACTCTGAAAATTGGTAAGTGTGATTTTGTCAGCAATTTTTATTGTAATCTATATTGATAATATAATAACTGATTTGTAAAATAATTGAATTTAAGAAAATAAATAGAAAGAGTTATAAACTGTCTTTTTTACACTTTGGAGATTTTTGAGGAAATAATAATTGCAACTATGCTGTCAAATATAATATTTACATTTAACGTAATACGACATTTATACATATTGGTTATAATATGTCATTCCACGCATTAATTTATTATTTACATATTGTTAGAATTTGAACGCATAATTTTAAAGTCGAGTCTAATTTATTTTGTAGAAATAATCTTTTCTTATTTCGATTAATTCATCATAATTTATTAATTCATCTCACATTACAAATAATACATTGATAATTATTGACATTCAAATAAAATAAAATAAATTAAATATATCAAATTAAATATAAATAAATAATTTAAAATGCTAATTATATTGAGCATCAGTCTTCTTCAGGCTAAAAATCATATTAACGATAACTAAATGAAAATAAGCAACATTTAAACAAATTAACCAATAATAAGACTTATAAACAGATAAATATACAAATATTCTCTTTACATACATTAATTAAATTGCAAGTTATATTTTATTATATTAGATATTATCTTTAGTGATATTACTTTATTAAATTTCAAAAGTATAACTGGAGATTTATAATTTAATAAAAATCTTAAGAAAACCTGAAATTTTCAAATATTGGATGTATAAAAGGATATGCTGTGGAATCATTATTAACAGTTTTGTCCGATGACCGAGAAAAGCTGGAATTTGAATGATTAATAGATTTGCCCGATTTCAACTCAAGAGTAACACGATTGGAATAGTTTCCGTTTTGATAAGCTACCAAACTGCACGAGAAGCTATTGAGACTGGAACTGGATCTGTCAAAATGAAAGCTGTTCATTATTCCAAGAGAGTCATGACTTTTCCAAACGGTTTGAAATTTCACTAACTGTAAATAATTTTTACATTATATACATTTTATAAATTTATTATTATCTTTACCTGAGTCTGAGGAGTTTGATTAATTTTCCAACCTTTGGCAATTTCATTTATTCTCAGAATTAAATTTTCTCCTCCATCGAAAAAATTCAAATTTTTAGAGCAACTCCAAAGTTTTCCTCCTGATTTATTTTCAACAAAATATATACTTTCAAATGCCTCTTTTGTGTTGGGTATTGTATAAATCCTTATAGAATAATTATCGCATTCTTGGTAAAAGTTTTCGGAAAAGACAATAATCTGTATAAAAATGCTGGCTTTGTTGGAATTAGTTGAAAGGGGTTGGCCAATGACGCAATACATGTCCAATGATTTAAGCATTATACAGGATTTTTCCCTTGTTACATGAATGTAAACATGCTGTCCGAAATCATCATTGTTGGTAGTAGATAAAATCTACAAGTAAAGATAATAATCTGGCGCCTATTGCTGTCTATAAATTACTAGAATTCGTAGAGATTAATCAACAATAATTTAATATTATAATTTAGAATGATTTATTTTTTCATATGATATTTACAATTGTTTTGTAAATATTTTATATAAATTAAAAGTTGAAATATTATTTTGTTTATAAATTGGAGTTGTTTTAATATTGGTTTTGAATTGTATTTGAATTAAATTTATTTGAATTTTATAAATATAATTTAATTTGTATCCATTTTTAAACAGAATTGCTTAAACGACAGACAAATGATATATATATTTCAAGAAAATTATGCACGTCATCAGACTGTCAACTTGTCTCAAATACTCAACGAAAACAATAATAATGCAATAGTTATGATTTAATGAGTAAAATAAATAATTTCGATACATTCGTTGCTATTTGAATGTTAATAATCAGTGATTGTGATTTAATCACTAATATCTCACAAAAGATCCATTCCCACTCTTTATTAACGATTTTATATAAAATTTTAAAATCTTTTAAATGAGTTGACGCTTTCCAAATTTTTCTGGTAAGTTGTTAAACCGTATAATAATAGTGATTTGTATTCGGATAATGACTGTAATATACAATAGTATGTAATTTAATTAGTTTTATATAGTAATATTGGATTTATGATACTTAATTAATGATATTGTATATGTAAGTAAAGTGTTCAAAAGTGTCCAAATTCAAACAATTATAAAGCGAAAATGTGTAAACTTATCGCCACATGCACACATTCTTATTAGGGGATGCGAAATAAATCTGGTTCGATCCAGAAACTACTTGAGGGCAAATAAGCACACAATTTTGAGTTATTGATGTTTTTCTATTCAACCACAATAAATATCAAGTGAATATGACCTCACTCATAGTATATGCAACTTGGAAGTGTCTTCATGTTTTTATCTTTTTCAATGACAATTTAACTTGTTCGATTTCTATAACAATAAAGTAAGGTTAAATCACGAATGGTTTTGGTAGAGTACTTTGGATTATAATTTAATATTAACTACGATTATATTATATTTGCAAAAAACATTGAAAGTCAAATTCATTTCAAAAGCTACATTAAAGCATGTTACGAAGTATCTCTACCTTTAGCAAAGTCTGGAAGACCTCATATAATTGAAAACATTTTAATTCTCCATGCTGTAAAGGCTATATTTACGAAAATATTGCTAAGCAAAGCCGTCAAGGATTCAAATTAAATATCGCTCTCAAATTACACTGTAAAAATATGAATATTAAAGTACAATTATTTAAACAATTAGGGAGCATCTATTAAGGACGTCCCCTAAAAAAGTAATTTTTGACCCTTTACCCCCTTTCTCTTTTTGTCCTTCTCTCTTATGCAAAGACCCACTCTCCCTTTCTTAGGAGACGTCCTTAATGCATGCTGCCTTACAAAGTCGGACATGAATAAACTCGCGTGTAATCGAAAACATGAGAAAATGAACATTATATCACTGCATGTTGTAAATAATTTTTGGTCATAAATATACAATAAGTTTTGAACCCTCTGACATTTAGATTTAGCTGCCCGTTCTTGTTACATAAATATATTTTATTTTATTTTATTTTTACCAAAAAAATCACTTGAAAATTTCATGAAAAAATATTTATTAATCTAAACAAAAATATTTTTTTAAATCTCAAGTCAAAAAGAATATACGAATTGTTTCAAATGATATATTTTTACTTTTATAAAAAGATTTTAAAGACTTAATTATGAAAATTTAAAATACTTTTTAGAAAATTTCAAAACAGTTGTTATTAAATATATTTTAATCATTAAAAAACATTATTATATAATATAATTAATACTCGTAGCCTGGAATAATATCTATCAATTTAAACACAACTGTCAATTTTAAGAAAATAAAACAAAAAAAATTTTCTTTATTAGGCTACTAAAGTTTCTAGGAAATATTATTGATGAAAACACGTGTTGGTGAATCTGGGAGAAATTGTGTCTTAATTATATATTTATATACATATATAAAGTGCAAGGGAAAAGTCAAAAAGAACATGTTAATAAGTAACTGTTTAATGGCTATGTCATAGTCGATAGTAGTAAATCACAGAGCCTAATCAGGCCCACCGGCTTTCCCATCAGGAACACTTGAATCAAATTGACATATTAAAAAAATAAATATTTGCAGTTGCCTTATATAATTTAAGTGATTCATATAATAAATGTAGAGATTTGATTTTTCCCATAAAATTATGAGTGACAATGGAGTTTATTGGCAATCACTGGATCCTAAATACAGTTACAAAATTACTTTTCACAATTAATTCATTTGAATTATTATTTACTAATGCATTTAATTGATTAGTTTTTTCCGTATACAATTTTACTGTGCAAATTCAAAATACCAAATAAAGTTTATGTGCAATTAAAATCATCCCAAACCTTTGAATAGTTTGCATAATCTGTTCCCAGAATTTTTAAGATGTCAATAAGCAAAATCTTTTATCTATATGATTTTTCTGCTTATATCCTTTATTTTTCTATTATTTTTTTGATGTATTTAACACGTATTTTTGATATTACCTTTTTAGAGAAAATATTTTAAACCAATTTAATTAAATTATTCTGATATAAACAAAAAATATTCATTTATATTTATTTAAATTTATATTTATATTAATTTATATTAACGCAATGATTTTAATTGGTCAAGAACACTTGAAAAGACGAAGCTGAAAATTCATATGAAAGATAATGATAAAAAATATTGATAGGAAGTCTAAAAGTTGAAAATAAAATGGATTACAATAGATCAATAATTCTTTAAAGATAACTATAAATTTTCGTAACAGTTTTTATCAGATGAAACTTACTGATATAGTGCTAATTATAAAAAAAAATATTTAATAACAAATTAATTATGCAATTATAAAATTAAAATTTGTATACAAATTCGAGACCAAACAAAACCAAAAGCAATAAGCCTAGCCAAAATTGAAAATAAAAAAAAAACTTAAATTTAATCTTTTCTATAAAGTTTATCAAGATGTTGGAGAAGTAAGTGATACATAAAAGATGATATATTAATAATAAATGGGAAATAAGGGAGGAAAATGCGAAATTTAATTAAATTATAAATAACATTACTGAAATAATTATCACTCCAATTTTTGTTTTAAATTATATTAAACTTGCCACGAAAACCATTAAATACCTGGTAAATTGATATAATTCATTTTTATTTTGTTGTTTTAATGTAACAATTATAGTTCAAATGCAACATATTGAATTTGCTATAAAGACTCAATGGACCATTGCAACTTTGAAATCAAAAATTAGTCTCTGAAATGTTTTCCGATAAAATATTATCTGATAGAATTGTAAATATTTTTATGAAATATGTTAATAAATACATAATAAATGAATATTTTTCAATTATTTAATTGTAATATATATATAGTTATACGAACCATTAGGACAGGTGCTAAAATTGTATATATATATATATATATATTATATATATATTACTAAATAATATTTTGTAAAATCTATCAGTGGTAAACATAGTAACAATAAAAGAAATAATGAAGTAACCGAAAGGTTAATATCCATTTTCATCAAAAAATAAGAAGGCGAAGACTATACAGACGAAATGGGATCAAGGGTAAAGGTTCTCAATATTTTTGCTGTTGTTGTAAAACATAGATAGACATGAAATAAATGAAAACTATTTTAATATTTTAACCGCAAAGATAATCCAATGTACCACAGATGTCAAGACTCATCAACGTCTTTCTTATGTACCCATTGTAACAGATAGTGTGCTTCAAGGTACGCTTACCACAGCTTGAAAACCTCTGATCTACTATGTACTTAACCCCGTAGAAAGATGAAGTTTTTGATATCTAAAGAAAAAAACTATATTTTCCATCGAATCGACTTATAATGAGGAAGGAGGCGAGAATGTAACCACTTTCGAGTAGGTAACAATTTTCAAAATTCATTAAGAATCTTATATGTATCTTTTAGGTTTCGTTTTTCTGTAAGGCAGTTAATTTGTGTTGAAAACGAAAAGTTTGTCAAAACAGCGAATGAAAATGTTAAACATACTGAAAATGAATTTATGCTTCTAAAAAATAGTTCAAGTAAAGTTAGAAAGTTTAAAGATGAAGAATTTCCCGATAAAAAAATGGTGAAAAAAAATCTATGCATTATTTTCATAAACCTCCGGTAAAAGTGAGTTGTAAACAACCTTTAGAATGTAACCGGTTAATTTTCCAAAAGGAAAAAAAGTTCCAGAAATACTCCAGTCGATTTTCTTTCTAAAATTTTCTTTTTTTTATCTCCTTTGATTTTCTTTTTAGCTTGGTGATGATATTTTTTAGGTATTAATTCTCCATTTGTTATTGATTTATTTTTAAATCCAATTTATATTTTTTATAAAAAATTTCATTAGCGGTTTCAGATCAAATAAAACAAAAAAATAATCACAGCATACATCACAAAAATAACAAAAAGAAAATTATCACAGTAATACATCACAATTCTTTTCAAAAAAAAGTACGTTATATTTCCAAAAGTACCTTATACTAAATAGAGAAGATTAAAATAGACTTATTTATTAATATTATTGCCTTTTGTGTAAATTGCATTAGTAATATAAAGTTTCGAAAGATTTTCATCTGTAATATCATTCAAAGAATTATCTACGAAGAATTTTATAATTAATTCATTAATTAATTTAACAACCAGTAATAACAATAACATTCATTTATATTATCATTTATTAAATTATTACAATCTTTTTAAATTTATAAATAACTCTAAAACATCATAACTTTTTTATACGTATTCATAAAAATCTATTAATTCTTAATTAATGTTTTGCATTTTCATATTATAAGAAATCAATCAATTGTGTATAATTTGAATTTATTGATCATGTAAAAGAAAGCGAAAATAAATTAAAAATTGTCAATCAACGTGAGACAAGATAAAAACTTTTACTTAGAACTTTTATTTGTTTAACAAATATGAGATAATTTAGATCCCTTTGTACACATCTAATTGGATGATCTTCATCGAATCCAGGGTCGTCTTAAATAATGAAACCAGGCTGACCAACAATTGAAGAAGTGTTTGCTTTGAGGGGCAATAATTTTTACAAATTGTGAAATTTAATTATATAAATGGATGCAATCGATTAGAAGCTCATATTTTGAGATTATCACCGAAAGATTAATTCCACTAGATCAATCTCAGATCGCCTTGCACAGATTTCCATCGTTTTTCTTCAACTAGTGTTTGAAAGTTGATAGCATGCTACCTTGATCGTTAAAGACTTTCAAAATCCTTCCATATGAAATATATTGTACTTTTGATCTCTATATTTTCTATTTTAAACATTCAAGCCAGTCCTTTTAAATGTTAATAGTTTGTAAAAGGTGTTTAAAAATTGCCTAAAATTGGTGACATAGTAAATGGAGGTCCCCTTTACACAAGGTGCCAATAGAATTGGGGCTTCCGTGAATATCGTGAATAAATCATTTTTGGTTAAATTAATATAAATGAAAAATAAAAATATTCAACGTCTTAAACTTTTTTATAATATTTGTCTTATCTTCATATTTCATTAAAATTGTTAAGCGAATTTTTCTTACAGCATGTATAATATGATAAATGTTTTAAGTATTTAGTATCATTGCTTATGAAAAATCTAATGAGTAATTTATGTTATTTATAAATGTTATCAAAGAACTGTTTTTTTATTTTTTCTATGTTCATTATTCTGTTTTGATTTTTATTTCTTATTATCTTCATCTAGCTATGTTACATTATTATTTATTATTTTAATTAATTTATTATTTTATTATTGAATTAAATTTTTCTTTAAAATAAATAATTTTTTTTTTGAAAATACATTTTTGTGTTTTAACTTAATGATTTTTTTAATTTTTGCAAATAAAAAATCTGAAAACATTTTAAGGTGCCTTATAATTCTTAGTACATAAGCTCTACTAATGAGATGGGTTTTTAGACTGTAAACATTAGATAAGAGATTCGTTTATTACCTCCAGCCTTTAAAAGCTTCTCGTAATAAAATGTCTATCTCGTCATTTTAACAAAATCCGAATAATCATATAATATTACAGTCTTTACCAAATAACAAAAACAAAATTTAATCAAATTTATCAATCAAAATTTCTCTAATTTGTATTCCCCCGATTTTTGCAGTATTTTTGCAATATATGTTAAAATTGATATTTCTCTTTATTTATAACATTGATAAATATTTCTGATAACGATCAACTGGACAATTTTCACGAATTTTTAAAACAAACTATAATGATTTCATTTTGAAATATTGGGATTTAATTAACATAATAATAATTATCATGGGCGCTGTTAATTTAAACAAATATAATTCATATGACTCACTTCCCAATCGGGTTTCTCGGAACTGTTCACATACTTTGAACGCAGTAACCTGAAATGCCATTGACTATGGGTTACGGCGGCATTATGAGGAACAATAAGAATAACAGATTTTTCGAAATCTACGATTTCTGGTCCACAAATTATGACGGGACTTAGTAATGCCTCATTATCTGTTAAATGAATAATATTAATCATTTTCATTAAATTTTTGAATATTTTTACCATTCAAAATTGGCTTATGGGCAGAACATCTGGATACTGTTAGAAATATTCGCTGTGATAATCCGATTGGAATGGCGTCTCTTGGGATAAAGAGACTCACTCCTTTTCATAATTATAAAATCAAAAATAATAGTATTGGTATTGATAGAAGTATTAATAATTCAATGTTAATAGTAATAGTTTTCATAATAATAAGTAATAATAAAAATTATTATTATTATTTTTATTATTATTTTATTATTATTATTATTATTATTATTATTATTATTATTATTATTACTATCGTATGCCATTAGAAAAAGAAAAGAAATTAGAGGTGAAAATTAAAAGAAGTTCTTATAATAATTATAATAATAATAATAAATAATAATTATTATAATAATAATAAATAATAATTATTATAATAATAATAAAAATGATATTAAAGTTTTTAATCATTATAATTAATCTGATTACTATAAAAAATGTTTTGCAGATTTCATTTTCGTTTAAATTGCTGTCAAATAATAATAAATATTTCAAAGGAACATTTATGGCTTTTTTGTGGATGAAACAAATCAAAAATCAAATTTAATTCTCAATAAAAACATGTCAGATTAATCCTACAAAGTTGAGGGAGAAATTAGTTAAATTGATCAATCAGATTTAAAGAAAAAAATATTGTTGATTTTTCGTCGCTTATATTTTGTTTATTGTAAGTGATTTCGGTTGAATTTTGTCTTTTAATTCTAAAACAAAAATCCAAAAATCATTCGGTATTTCTTATTAAGAAATTCATATCGCTACATTTTAGCGTGGGTGAAAAATATTTATTATAAAAACAATTGATTATATATTTATAATTTTCTGAAAGTTGGAATTTCCTTATATTTAAATATTTTATTAAACATTTCAAGAAGTTAAACAAACAAATATTATTTGTCAAACTGTTTACACTTTAAATGTCTAATATTGTATAATTTAATTGTAGTATTAAAATTTAATTGTAATGGATAATTGTAATCACCAAGCTAAATTAAAATCTCTTACAATAAAAATCATTCTAGGCTTTGTGATAACCAGTGCAAATTCCAATAGTAGACTAGTTTAGAGTTTTTGGCTTTCATTAGTATTATGCAAAAGACGCGAAGGTTTCTCTTTTCGATAAGTAAGTATACACGAAGCTAAATCAACTTTATAGAATACTTTTACCAGTAGTAGTTGGATTGTGGCCCGCTAGACAGTGACCCGCTGGGACAAAGACCAAATTTTTGTAGGACAAAGACCATGACTATTTTTTTTAATTTTATTTATGAATTCGAAAGCATCATAGAAAAAATATATATAAAATATTTCGATGAACGTAACACAACGAGTGTTTAATTGCAAATTATAAATACACCCATAATAAAGCACCATAATAACATTAATAATTAATATAAAAAACATAGTAAAACTAAATAAAACAATATTATGTTCTATTCCAAAACAACGACATTGCAATTCAGGTGCAACGGACATATTGGACAAAGTCGCTTTAAAAACAATAATATAACAGTTACTTTAGATTTTATTTTCATAAATAAAGATAAAGGATACAGAGGTTTGGTTTGATATTTATTGAATAAACTAATCATTTAAATTAAGGTTACAAATTAGGTGTTATATGGGGTCGGACCTTTTCAATAATTGATAGATATGCTTTTGACATCAAATTTGATGATATATTTCTAGCAAAATTGGAAAAATCCTTTAAACATGAATTAGTTGAATGTTTTGTAAACTTGTTTGGATTCAACAAATCACTGATGAAATTATCAATCAGGATAATATTTTTAAATGATATTGTTCCTACGGAATTTAATATACTCAGTGTTTTCTGGTCATTCATGGATATTACATTTGTAGAATATCACAACCTTATTGGCTCTTTCATGGATAATGTCGATAAAATAGAAATACAGATAATCGAAAAACTGTCCGATTCAAGAAAAGAGTTTTTGACATGTTCAATTTGCCAGATTAACAAAGTATCCATTATATATTTACATTGTGGACATATAATTATTCGTTCTTCTTGTTTCAAAACCACTATTCGTAAATGTGAAATTTTTAAAATTTAAAAATTGAAGAATACTATTTTGTATATATCTAATATATTTTTCTGTTTTACCAATTGAATTTGATGGAAGTTACGACAGTTTTTTATAAAATAAAGTTCAACCTCCAATAATTCTAAAATAAGAGTGTTGTTGTTTTATGTTTAACTTAATATAATTCTCAAAAATGACTGATATATTTCAATGAAACACCCCAAATATACCAATGTTTTCATAACAAACATATTAAGACTGTTAAATTGTATCAAATAGGTTAGATTTTATATGTGATAAATACCTCACATTGACTAAAATTGATAACCTCAATGTATGATTATCGTTTTTTAAACGTGATTTGCCCATTTCTGTTATTTGTTTGATTTTATTACTCATTTGCGACCCAAATTCAATAATAATGCATGGTTTTGATTGGCAGATGTGTGAATGTTACATCATGTGAATGCAAATGTGTCAACTTTGTATGTGAATATATGTCAACTTTTTATCGATACCTTTATCAACCCTTTAAAGTAATTTTGTTCCCGATTTATTTAATACCACAATGATGTGTAACCCATTCATCGAACAGTGAGTACATCTTTGAATGTATGTTTCTTGGAAATTAGATTCAAAATCTACGACAAATCAATGGAAATTCGATTGAATCAGATGTTTAAAACAAGCTATAATATCTTTATTGGACATGATTAATTTGATAATAATTGACTCATTTTCAAGTATTTTTACATAAAAAGCCGTGAATCGTCATATAATTTTGACAAGTTATATTATAATTATTATTATAATTATTATTATTATTATTATCATTATTATTATTATTAAACTATTTTATTGAAATTATTTATTGCAGTATTTGCAAGTTGTGTTATTTTATGATTTTGTAATAATTTACTTAAAAATTAATCATTACCCTATTTTCATGCTTGCTCGCAATAATATCGGATGCAGATTGTAATTTAGTAAACAAAATTCTAAATACAATGAATAACAAGTTATGATGAATAACCACATATATCTTGGCCACGAGAATGCAAAGTTTTATATTGCTAATAAAGAAGTAAATTTATTGAAAACTTTCATTGGTATACAATTATCATTATCCAAGGATACAAAATCAATTCAGAGGATGTCATGACTCCAATTTGGAAAGTCAATAGTGCTAGAATGACATTTTAATAAATATTTTCATAAAATATTTTGGGTTTTATTGTGTAGATTAGTTTCCGTCTGCATTTTTATTGATTTATTGGGTGAATTAGTTTTCTTTTTATTGATTTATTGTGTGTTGACCACCTCTTTACTCACATTGTACCCACCTGATACCCATCTGTTATTAATTTACACATAGTACATCAATTTACTCACTCAAACCACAATTAGATATTTACACATAAAATATATCTTATTACAAATAGATTTGATAAACACAGAATTACTAATATCAATTATAATTTTTCTGCTTTCTGAGTATCTTCAGTTTTCATACTTTTAATTTCAACATATTTTTAGAATCTTTATAGTAAATTTCTGAAATGCATGGATAATGCATGGACAATTAACAAAGACATTGCAATACAAATACATAGTTAACAAACACATGACTAATTAATACAATAAAAAAGATAAATATTTATATTAAGCGATGAAAAAAAATACTAGTGTTATGTTGCTTCACTAAAACTATGCAATTATGTTAATTAAAAGTATACATGCGCTCGTTAAATATAAAAAAATATCAAGCTTTCAGTTTTGACTTAACAGTATTAATAATGATAATAATAATAATAATAATAATAATAATAATAATAATAATAATTGATAATAATAATACTAATAATAATAATTTGGTGAATATTACAGATTTCATTTTAAATTTGTTATATCAATTATAAAATATAATTATGAAATATAATTATGTTATTCTATTTGATAAACACAAAATAACTTAGAACAATTATATTTTATGAGCATCTTTTTTTCACATTAATTTAAACATATTTATGAATATAGCAAATTTCCAACATACACGTATTATGTTAGTCCACAATATAGATGCAATACAAGTGCATGTTTTTACAAAGACTTGACTAATGAATATATATTAAAAACTATGGTTTTATTAATTGATTGTAGAAATATAGTTATGGAAAAAAACTAACTTTACAATCATGTCAATTAAAGGTATACCTGCCCGCATTTAATATTTCAAGTTTTGACTTAATAATGATATTATTTTGACTCCCATCATTCGATTTCGATGAGTTTAAATAGATGAATTATTTGTTTGTATTTTTAAATATAATAATATCTTTACCCATTCTTACATTTCATTTGCAAGCTGGTCATTGGTGGCTTTAATCTATATAGTCTACAAATAATTATTTTCGTAATAATAAACATTAATTAATTTAGTGTCTATGACACTTTATAATGTCCTCGACTAAAAGTTGTGTAATCTGTAACTACCCGCCAAGCTAGGCTTAATTTGTGCTATGAAGCCCAGGTACTTTTTGACCACACTTGGTCTGGCAATAATAAAGCATAAACTTCATATTGTTTTCTCTTATCGTAAGTTTTTATTGTGTTTTTAACTATATTAGATTAAATTTTTATTATTATGACTCTGCCTCTAGGTTTTTAAATATTTGATTATAAGTTATTTAGTCCCTTATCAAAAAATAAATTGGATTTTTAACGAAAATAGGTATGAAATATAAATATCTTTAAATTAGATCACTTATTAAATATATTTTCTTAAAAGTTGCCTAGAGTCTTTCTTTTATCAGAAAAAAAAACAAAGATATTTAATCAAAAACCAATGTGTATCATAAATTACGTGTATTTTCTTGAAAATTGTCCATAGTTATTCTTTTATCAGTAAAACAAACACACATATTTTAATAAAAACAGGTGTGTATCATAAATTATATACATTATCTTAACAATCTCAAACTTTATATAAATACTGAACTATTTTTATTATTTAACACATACTCACACATTATTAACCATAAAATAAATATTTCATAAATTTTAGAAAAATAACACATATTTTCATTAAAGTTTTTCCATAAACACTGTAACATTGATGGTTTAACACACACATTTGAGCCATAATTAGTTTTGATATTTATTTGCACATATTTTCTTAAAAATATCGAATTTTTCTTTAACTTTATACAAACATTTACAATTTTTCTATCCTTGTCTACTATGGATCACAATTGCAAACCTTCGAAAACTCCATTGAAAACCCTTTAAAATGATACCTCACATGCTCGAAAATTCTTTACTTAAGTTTTATACACAGATATATTTCAACCATGAAACACACATGTATCATAAATAACACATATTGTCATTAAACCTTTTCTATGTTCCGTATCGCTGATTTAACACACACATATTTTGAGCCATAAACATGAGTATCACATTTATTCAAATATATTGTATTAAAAATATCGATTTTATCTTTACAGATGTTCATTGTACACAACAACTTTTCTATTCATTACATACTATGAATCATGTTAGTAAACCTTCAAAAAAACTATTGAAAACCATGAATAAACCTCACATGCACAAAATATTTTTAATTAAATTATATACATACACACATATTCATTTTTCTATTCAATATTGAAATAATTTTATAACCTTTGCATCCCATACTTTGTTGAAAATTTATATTATTTCATATAAAAATAATAATAAAAATTATAATAATAAAAACTTGTAATAATAATCTTAATTTTAGTAAAAATAATAATAATTATTTTAGTAATAATAATAATAGTAAAAAATAAATATAATAAAAATAATAATTATAAAATTAATAATAATAATAATAATAATAATAATAATATAATAAAATAATAATATTCACTTGTAATAATAATAAAATAATAATATTAAAAATAATAATTAAAACAGTACTTATAAAAATAAGTAGTAAACTATATTTTAAAATTTTTAAAAATTGGAATGACCTTGAGAAAATTTGAATGACCTTTAAAAATATGATGACTCATCCAATGTCCTTGAATGAGTCATTGTCTTTGTCCCATAAAAATTTTGGTCTACAAAAATTTGTACTTTGAAACTTAGAGAAAAAATTTTTTACCGGGTGGGAGGGGATATATGTCTTTGTCCCAGCGGGCCACAATCCCACTACTACCGGTATATAATAAATAACATCGTTTTGTTTATTGTTTAGGCTAACAGAATATCTAAATCAAGTTATAGTATACTGAAAAGCTAAAGACAGTTTTTTGCCATTGGAAATGCACAGAGGTTACCAATAAGATTAATACGTCATTATTGTAAGATTTTTTTCTGTTTACAAATTCTTTGTTACTCTAAGGAACAAACCAAGCGATATAATTTCTTGTGTACCAGGAAAATTACTCAAAATTACTCCAAACCTTACTACGTACTTACTTCAGAACCAATAGAAACCTTAACTTTAGATAACATAACACAAAGATCATTAGAATTCAACACCCATTTAGCAACAGTTTCTTTTGTCATGCACTCAAGAAAAAATGTAAAAATATCTATATTTAAGAAACTACGCAACTTGGCTATATCTATTTACCTGAACAGGTACCAACCAGCAAATCTTTATGGCCTACCAAAAGTACATAAAGAGGGTATACTTATGATTGATATTATAATATCTGTCTTGTCAATGATTAAAACTGTGCAACACAAAACTGCCTAATTTTTATATGGATTATTAAAACATTAAATGATTGCAGATTTCGAATGTAAGAATGGCTTTGAATTTTCTTCGTTTATTGCAGTACAGGTAAATTTTTGGTTTCGTTTGATGTTTGAAGTCTTTTGATGAATGTTTTATTTGTGAAAACGATTGGTTCATGTTGTAAGATTTGGAAAGAAAATGTTATTGAACATGAAAGAGTTGATATAATTGCATTTCGTACGTTACTTGAATTTGCAATGTCGAATGTGAATTTTTTTTTTAATAATGAGTGCTATAAACATGTGGATGGTGTTTCAATGACTTACTTATATTATTCGCAATTATTATTTACATATAATATTTTCTAAATGCTAATTAATTAATGTTTAATTTATGAAATTAGTTAATTAATTTAATTAATTGAAAAGTTAAATTAACTTAATTCTTACAATTTCTATTTTTTCAAATTAACACCGTATGTGTGAATAAATTTCGAAACAAAAAATTCTCAATGTTTAAACAAAAATTTACATTTATATTAATATTTCAAACAAAAACAAATTTTAAGTGAAGTAAAATAAAATTGTTTTATATTAATTGTATTAATTGTAACATAGGGTTAGTTCTTATGATCACCAACTGTAAATTATTATTAATAACAATTTAAACTATCGGGAATCGATGTTTAATTAATTAATTATTTTAATAAATAAGTAACTTCTACCAGATTCAGGTATATCTAAATGCCCTCCAATAGAACTGAATGTTCCCCATGCCATTCCATCGAAAGAATTGTTTGTTTTTGTTGTAAGTACATTATAAAGGGATTCATCATATACAAAAAGATTGTTTATAGGAGTTTGTGCTGAACTTGATGATGAAGAATTGAAAATTGACAATCCCACGTCTTTTGGAATGAAGGATCTAAAAATAATATTATATGACAACCAACCAACAATGTCCTTATTTTGATATGATATTATATATATATAAATATGTACTATTATATATCTTGTGTAACTTACATGATTCATTTCGGGGGGATGACTGAAGAAAAAGTAAGAAACATGGGCTTTAATTCCAAATGGATCAGTTTGAACTTACACTGTGTTAACTCAATCTGGGATATTAGAAAACATAAATCTTTTTCTTAGTCACCGAGTGAATTGAACTATGTTAAGAGCACCCTTTAACATCCAACTGGAATTCACATTGGGTTATCAGTAATGTATCAACAAACAGAACATGAATTCTTAAATTTTGACAAGTAGAAAGTTGATGTTAAAATCAAATTTTTCATCAAGGGGTTGGGTACTACAGTCACATGGTGAAAGTACAATAAAAGTTTTAATATTAATAATAATAGCATTAGTATTATTTATTATCTTGATATTTGACAAACAAAATATCCTACGGGTGTAGTCCTCATTGCACACTACATGATGATGACGAAGATGATGGTGAATAATAATAATAATAATAATAATAATAATAATAATAATAATAATAATAATAATAATAATAATAATAATAATAATAATAATAATAATAATAATAATAATAATAATAATAATAATAATAATAATAATAATAATAATAATAATAATAATAATAATAATAATAATAATAATAATAATAATAATAATAATAAAAATGAAAATGAAATACATGAGACTGAAATACATGAAAAATATCCTTTAATTTTTGATCGAGTAAGGTCAATGGGGTACCAATTCTGATGGCTAATATTATCATGCAAGGTAATTTACTATAGAAATATAATTAAAAAAATAATATTTCAAATTTAAGAATTTGTATAGAACAATGGTACAAACATAAATGTTGGAAATTAGAAGGAAATTATTTATTTTATTAACTTTTTATTTATTATAAGGAATTTTTTGTTTTCCCCTCTGATTTCTTTATAAGTGACATAATATTTTCTGCAAAATTTGACTATGAATCAGATTTATTTAAGGTATTCATAGTCAAATTTTGTAGAAAATATTATGTTTTGATTTATATTAATTATAAATATTACAGTAAATAAACAGAACTCAAAAAAATATTACATTAATACATTATATGAAATATAATTGATAATATAATTTGTTAGTATATTCATACATATTCATGAACTAGTAATTATTCCAAAAATAATTAATCCTAGAACAGCACGATCATTCAAATAGGATATAAATAATTAAAATAAAATAAACAGTAATGATACATCATAAATATATTATTCATTAATTTACTAAATGATTTTATAATTCATTTATCTATGTCTCGTTAATTACTAGGTTGTGTAAAAAGTTCCGGGGTAGTTTTGAATTACAATTTCAACATAATAATTTAAATTTAGACACCAGTACAAAATTAAATGAATTCAAGCAATGGTAATATACTAGGTCGTGTAAAAAGAGTTTATTAACTTATAACTTCTATGTATGCAAAGTGCTTTGTAAATTCACTTGGTGCTGCTACCCTGGAACGTTTTACACGACCTAATACAAATAAATTAATTTAGGGACAATTAAAATATTAAATTAATTTTATATATTGATTTAAACAAAAATGAATTTAAAAAAACGATATTTGATGCGTACATTTTTTTAAAAGAAAGGATTCTTTTTAAATCCATCTTATTATTACAAGACAGAGCTGTGAGTCACAATTTAATAATTTGCCTCTGACCCGTCAGACCGGAACGGAGCTAGAAGGCCCTTGCCTAGCGCTCTAATTGATTTAATTGTTTTATGAAATAGTGTCACTTCCTTTTCGGCGCGGACGATGTTCAATTTCGGTTTCTAATGGGTAATTTGAACTCAAAATGTTTTCAAGTATTGTAAATTATAATTTATTGATCATTTGCACTTTATATTGATTAAATTAAATTATTAAATTGATTTTCGGATTAGCATTAAGTTGAATATTCAATTTTAATTGACTCGCTTAACACGAAATATTTTCCAACTGCTACATTTTATGTTTTATTTAATTATGCCGTGTTTCAAAATGTCCGAAATTAAGAAAATGATACAATTAATTTTTGATATTTTGTTTATATTTGCTTGATTATAAATAATACAAATTGATGTTTCAGTTTGTTTTTACATCAATATTTTACAATTATCAATTAAAGAGATAATAAAAATATGACAAATAAACAATTTATTGTGTATTAATAATTTCTTTTTCAGTGATTAAATAAATGAAATTAATGTATTCATATTTCCTACAGATTTCAAAATTCTGATAGCATTTTGTCATAAAATGTAAAATTTACAAACTAGTCTTTCTAAAAATTACAGTAACTTAATTATCTTATTTAAATAAACAATAAATAAATATTTGGGGGCTCAATCGCAGTTTTTAAATATACATTCGGGTGGTCTTCGAACAAATTACCATTACTTCAAATAATTTAAACACAAATACACAATTGAATTGTAGTTTTCTTTTTTTTGTTTAAATGCTTTTAATGTGCATATGATGACCAAAATAATATGAAAAAAATTTACAAAAAAATATAAATGTAAATATATTTTTAAAAAAATTATTTTAATTAGTTTAATTTTTGAGCATATAATAAAGTATAAAATATTGCTGGCTAAATGATTTATTTGTCATTTAATTGAAATTCATTGAAATCTTAATAATGTGCCTGTTCTAGTAAAATTCCGACATATATGCAACGATTTCCGTTCCATATACAAAATCTAAAAATTAAAAACAATTGATAGAAATCTACCTTCCTTCTGTCGACAGGCATGAGCTATGGTAACATGTGCCAACATCGACAGTGTCAGAATTAATTGCAGAGTAAGGTACCAGATTTTCACTGTCTATGGACAGAGTTTTGTTCCGGTTTGAAGCCTGCAAATGATTGGAATTTGGAATTGATCTCAATTCATCAACCATGCAGTCGGTTGATGAACTAATAGACCTGCAAGCATGCAAATTTTCGTTATTTGGATCTGCTTTGATTGCTGTAACATAATAATTGATAATAATAATAATAATAATAATAATAATAATAATAATAATAATAATAATAATAATAATAATAATAATAATAATAATAATAATAATAACCATAATAATAATAATAATAATAATAATAATAATAATAATAATAATAATAATAATAATAATAACCATAATAATAATAATAATAATAATAATAATTATAACCATAATAATAATAATAATAATAATAATAATAATAATAATAATAATAATAATAATAATAATAATAATAACAATAATAATAATATTAATAATAATAATAATTATAACCATAATAATAATAATAATAATAATATAATAATAATAATAATAATAATAACCATAATAATAATAATAATAATAATAATAATAATAATAATAATAATAAATAATAATAATAATAATATTAATAATAATAATAATAATAATAATAATAATAATAATATAATATAATAATAATTATAATAATAATAACAATAATAATAATATTAATAATAATAATAATTATAACCATTATAATAATAATAACAATAATAATAATAATAATAATAATAATAATAATAATAAATAATAATAATAATAATAATAATAATAATAATAATAATAATAATAATAATAATAATAATAATAATAATAATAATAATAATTAATCAATTAAGTCAATTTGATGTGAATGAATCAATTGCAAAATAATTGGATCATTTATTGATGAAATTAATTTCCATTGATTTCCAATTATGGATGGAATTGATAGGCACGGTTGAATGATTTTTTGAGAAATAATTTCAAACATTCAACTGTTTAAAATATTAAATATTTGTCAGTATTTGACTTGATTGTTTTTCTGTTTTACTGACGAATTAAAAAAACGATTACACTGACATCAAATTGAAAATTCTATCAAGCATGAATATGTGCGCAACGAATGAAAAAAAATCTTAATTTCGAGATAAAGTTAAAATATATATTATTATTGTACTTGAGTTAGTTTATATAAATATTAATTTAAAAAACTATTTTTCAAAGTAGGCTGAATAAACAATTTTTTTTGTTCTCGAGGAACCCCGAGCGTAACTGGAGGAGTTGTAGTGGACACTTACCTGTTGTAACTGTGTTCGTTCTGACTAATGTACATTTTGCTGTTCAACGCAATATCCCAATTAAAATTTTATTTTAAATATATCAGAGTTTTTACCATCTTCAGTTGACTTTTTTTACAGCTTGCGTAACACTCATGATTTTAAAATTTAATTGCCTTCCTATCAAACAAAAAAAATTATTTCTTTTTTTTAGTCTAGAGTTGGCATTCGATTTGTTTTACCATTTTGGATGATTAGAAATTTTTTCTATTAATTTTGAACCCGAAGAAAACAACAAATGTCAGTACCAAAAAGTTGTAAAGTTATAGCCGACAATAAGTAATAAATTTTCTTACGAAAATATGTTATAATTCATTTAAACAAGTTATAAATATATTTACTAAGGTTATTATTATTATTATTATTATTATTATTATTATTATTATTATGATTATTTAGCTAGTTAGTTAATTTATAAACAATAATTAGTTAAATAAATCGGGAAATTTATTTAAAATTATTTATGTCAAATTTCCAGCCAGATTAATATAAATAAAAGTTATAAATTTCAATTAAAATGTCAAAACATCAAAAGGAGAAATTCTAATTAAAATTATTCAATCAATACTTTTTTTAAATACATAAAAATATCTTCCCTGCATTTATCAAATATTTTCAAGAATGTAAAATTCAATATCTATATTTATTATGATTAATTAATTATATTTATTAAAACAAAAAAGCAATTTGTTTGTAGATTAGGACCTTTGGATAAATAATTTAGTTATTTAATGAAACCTTTAAAACAAATAACAATGTAACTGAGCTTATATATTTTTAAGCTTGCATTTACATAAGGTATTATTCATTTAACACGTTCACGCCGACGCGTACCATCGGTGGCCCTCACTAACCTGCCATGAAAATGGGCACCGGCGTGAATGTGTTAAACAATAAAAAATCGAAAAAATCGCTTGGCAACAGATGTGAAGTAGTAAATAAAATTGAATGTGTCCACACATCTTTGTTAAATCACCTAAACCATCTTAGACAAATATTGTCTTTGGAACTTGTTGCTTGAGGTAAAAGCACAGGAGTAAAGTTTTTATGAAAAATATTTTTAACCAATACCAAAATAAGAAAAATTAATATTATCATAAAAGGGATTCAAAGGTTTGTTTTCATCCATTTGTTGCGGTAGCTCAAATTCAGCCAAAAAATGCTCAAAAACTGTCCAACATTTATAGGTTAACAAAATTCAAAAATTAAGAAGTGCAAAAATTTAATTTCAAAAAATGTAAAATGTTAAAATTTATTATTTTTCTGAAACGAACCGATAAATTGGTGAGTGCTAAAGAATGAAAGGAATACGAATATAATAATTTTAATTCGATGGACTGTCTTTAGACAAAGGTATTCAAAATATACAAACTAATTATTTAATTGAAATCGATTAACCGATCCAATTAGAAACAAAATTTCCGAGCTTGACAAGCGAGGTGGCATCATGTCAAGTTCTATTAAAGTTAATTTAAATTTTTTCAAATTTTCAGACGAAAATTGGTTAACTGAAGCTGATGGATATGAGAGTGTTTTATAAAAAGAGCCAGTAAATTGGAAAAACTGCCAATGTGGTCAAAACTAAAAAACAAATTTTAGGCGTGAAGAAATGAGAGTTGGAAAGAACTAAGAACCCAACACAATTTATTATTAACGAAATTTAAATTGACAACTAACATCATTATTTGTCCTAGTTCATAACTCTTTATAGCCAAAGAAGATTAACCTGTATTCTAATAATATGACGCAATGACTTTCACATAAAGTTTAGAAGCTTAGTAAAGTGTTCAGTTTTGAAATGTTTCAGTGGGAAGAAAAAGAATTCTTAAAAGAAGAATTATTTAAAAATAATTATTTTGAATTTTATTTATTTTTAGGATCTAGGAATTTCAATTGTTTCTACTGCTTGTTCAGTTTTATAAAGGAAACAGATGCGCAGCAAGATTTAAGCAAGAAGAGAAAAGATGTCAGAAGTACGCCTGACTAAAGACACCAAAATTGTGTTTGAAAGTTTGGTATTATGATATTCGGAATTTCTCTGAACTCCATTACATCTTCTGTCTTTTATTATATTCTATGAAGAGGATGTTATTTGAATAATTTTAATTTCAATTACTAGTTGTGAATATTCTTTCAGTAAACTGAATCTGATCTTGTACTTCTTAGTATTGAAAGAAATGGAATAGAAAGTCTGATTTTGATTAAATTACTGATTACCACGTCGTATATTAAAAATATTATATTGTTAATACATACTGCTGTACTAATATGACTTGGAAGGTCTGCATCGTTTCTTCTTCTGTTTAGTAGCTGCTACAGTATTTCAGATGATTTTTACTTAATTTAATAAAATGGTTTGATTAAAGTGTAAAATACGAATTGTTGGACGCAATTAAATTTAAATCTTCTTCTAAGATTTATTTATTATCACAAAAATACTAATTCAAAATTTCTCTCAAAATCTGAAAATTTAAACAACTGAAGCGTGGTAATTATTAATATTGATATTGATATTGGTCACAAATATAATTAATTTAATTTAAAATACTTTAATATGATTTAAAATGATTTGATATACATAATTTGTAATTTAACATAAATTTTAATATTCAATTTTAATACAAATAGTTGTTTCAACTATATTATTTTTAAATAGGAGTTTTAGAACTCCTTACATAAATCTTGTCCCCCTGCGTCAAATAACCTAGAAATGAAATTTGGGTCCCATTTTGTAATTTTTGGAGGATTTCATCCTTTTTGGTATACACCTTTTATATGGACATCCAAAAAATAGGACATCAAACATTAGAAAATATTAAGCAAATTTAAATATTATAAGTATAAAAAATTTATTAATATGAATATATATCGAAATATTATATCAATCATTGCGATTCCAGACAGAAAATAATAGAAATAGGAAACTAAGATCCTGTCAAATAAAAATATAAATATTTATTAATTAAGCTCATTAAATAACATCAATAATCTATGACAAATTAATTATTAAAATAACAAAAAAATAAATAAATAATTACTCTTGCCTTTTGATTTTACATTGAGGTCTCGAGATTTTTTCAATAAATGTTTTCTGCGGAATGTAAACACGACTGCCAGGAAAATAGCGAAGAGAAGGAATACCAAGATTGAAAGAGATATATAAATCACATTTTCAAATTGGTCGAGAACGTTTCCTAAATCATATTTTTCCCCATAAATTTTTTTAAAATTTTTAAAAATTTATTTTGTTTTAATTAAATAAAATTTTCACTGAGGCGATTTTATCTAAACGGATTTGAGAAAACTATAATCTGAGTCATTTTAATAATTAATCATTGACTGGGACTTTGATGTGAAATTATCACGAATTCTGGATAATATTTATAGTCTTTGGAAACTCGATTAATTTCTATGTTTGTAAGACTATTAAATATTATTCATTTATAAACTTGTATTCAATAAAACAAAAACAACCAAAAATGTTCATAAAATAAAGAACTCGTGTCTAGTTTACGTAACATTGATAATATATAATGTTTCTGAATTTGGATATTTATAAGCATATAATTTATATTCTTAATTTCCATTGTTAATTTAATCTTTATATAAACCAAAAGGTTTGATACAATTCTCCAAAATAAATTACCGAATAATATTTGTTTTATGGAATGCATCCCTTTTCATGGATTATGTTCAGAAATTTGTTTAACTGAATACTATAAAATTTGAATAACTATTTGAAAAAAAATCATTTAAAGTTCAAAAAATACAGTGAAAATCTAAAAAATTTTGTTTTTCAAAAAATTATTTAATATTTCTTTTGATTATTTTTTTAAAATTAGAATTTTTGAAAACTTTACAATATTTCATTAATTGGAAAGAAAGGTATATCAAAGATTTTTATTCTTTAGTTTATTAGGAACCTTGTGGAATTTGTTTGGTACTTAGACAAAATTAATGTTATTATATTGTGTAATAGTGTCTTCATTAATCTCACTTTACGGGATAAAACTTTTACAGGGAGCTTTCTGAGACCCATATTCTAGTGAATTTTATGCTTGTTTTGATGAGTACTTTACATGTTTAAAATGCGGTACCACCGCGTTTAAACGAATATCTTTGCACAAATTTTCATTTAAAATTATATAACATTTTTTAAAGTATAACAAATTGGAAATCGGTGTACTTTTAGTTTAGGACAATATTCTAATTTTTTCGAAATATACATAATTAGGTTTTATGAGTAATTAATTATAGATGATTCATAGTAATTTACAAAATGCAATTCGTATATCCAGTATTTTTTGTTTGTTTGTTTGAACCCATTCTTGATGGTTCATACATTAAATATATGGTAAGTTTGTTGAAATATTTAGCAAAAACAATGGCTAACAGCTGAGGAGCAGAAATAAAGTTCACGTTGAAAAGAATGAGGACAGTTTACACATAAAATTTCATTTACATTAATTTTATCCATAGATCAATGTTTTTTTCTATTCAACACAAATTTTTGGTACTATCTTTTACACAATTTTGAAATTTTGCATCAATTTTGAAATTATACTATTCATTCTATGTGACAAAAACTATTTGACTTAGTGAAAATGTAATTTAGTTAATTAATTAAAGGGATTAACTAAATTAATTAATAACCCTAACAATTAAATTAAATATTGTGAGTGTATGCTGTTATTAAATGTGGTTTGTTGAATTCCTTATTTATACATTACCATATTGGAAAATTTTCTTGACAAGACGTTGTTTTAATTTTATTATCGAAATGTTTAATTAAATTAATAAAATTTAATTATAATTCGACTTTTAACTGTGAATACAATAAATGCAAAAATCACTCTTAAAATTTTGTATTTGTAATTAGTATTAGCAATGTAAAATGCTCCAAAACTCCTTTTCAATTGAAATTATTTTACTGTTAAATTATTATTCAATTAATTAAATTAACAATTTAAATAAAATTTATATAACGAAATAAATTTTAATATTAATGTTAATATTAATTTTAAAATTGCAAATGTGTCAGTTGTTTTAATATTGCTTAATACAGGCTAACCATAGAGTTAATTTGCAATTAAAATCCAAGTAGCTCCATGTAGCCATATGTAATAGAAAGAATCTCTAAAAATCATAAGAAGAAAAATTTTAATTTTTAATTTTGTTTATTTTCAAAATTAATTTTTTATTTAACATTTTTACTTAAATTTTAATAAATTTAATATTTTAATTTATGAAACCAACACAAAATACTTAATAAGATTACCCATACTCCAACAAGAATATGAAGAGCAATTCCTGTACTGAATATCAGAAATTTGACATAGGCTTATCTGACAACCTCTTGTACGAAAAGAACTACATGAACTATCACAAAATGACCAACTGCTCCACTTTAGTGACTCTAAATTATAAAAAAAATATTAACAATAAATGAATTTATTAAAACAAAATAAAATGAAATTTACGAAAATTACCCATGTGTCACGAAAATTAAAATTGTGCCTCTATGAAATTTTAAATTTGACTTCTTTATTTGAGTAATAGAAAAATGTATTTCAACATTTGTCAAGTTAAATTTAATAAAAATAACAGTTTATTTCCACGAAATTTGCAACAATTTTTTTAATCAAATTTGCTTTGAGTTCTTTCAAATTTTAGATTATCACTTTTTATTTGTTACCGGTCAAATGTTTTCAATATTTAACAATATTTTTAACAAATCGGTATTTTCTTCACTGATATTTATGATATATTACAACGCAATTTCGAAGAAACCATAGCTCAAATTCCGAAAGAAACTCTCCGCCTTTTCATTTAGATCCTTTAATGATTCATTTGGAGACCATTCATTTCGTTGAATTATATGGAATACATTTCAAGAAAACTTTCTTAAAAATTAAGAAGGACAAATCAGATGATTTTCTCAATTCGATTGTCAAGCGTAGATAAATAGAAGTTTAATAATTATCATAATGTGTAACAACAAAATATAACTCACCAATAACATTGATGTCCGCACATGGAGATTTACGGACAATATCAAGACTGTAAGCCTCGCAACAATACTGCCCAATATCACTTTCGGTTACGTTTTCAATGATCAGTGAAGATTGGTCTATGACCTTGATATGAGGAAAGACAGCTTCATTAATTTTTTTCTTATTTTTCAACCAAATTACCTGAAACATTGCATTTGCATCAATAACTTTAAATTACATAACTCAAAAACCTAATTTCCCACCTGTTTTTCTTAGCGGATAATTAGCGGCATTGATAATAATTTTTAATTATTAAGTATAACTTTAATAATTAATAAAATGACTAATATTTACTTATTATTCGTTTTCTATTTAAATTAAAATTTTGAAGTTTCAAACCAATCAGCTAAAAGGTAGATGCGCATGTTATCCTTATGAAGTTTCATTAAAATTATATATATATATGACGAAAGCTAAAAGATACATATAAGATTCTTAATGAATTTTGAAAATTGTTACCTACTCGAAAGTGGTTACATTCTCAACGTTTGCAAACTCCCAAAACTTACAACTGCAAAAATTGACACATCCCATTTCTTGGATTTATATTATTAGAATAATGAAAATTTTATTGATTCACATTCTGACTTCAATCGTGTTCTTAGGTATCAGATTAATGAACTCCCAACACTATATAGATTTATTGATACTAAAATTTACGAAACCAAATATATAATGCTGAGCTCCAAAATTTGTAAATAAATTTCAATCGGTTACAGCACTATTTCATAAATGCCGACAATCACATAACAACTATAAAATTCCACAGTGAGGCAATTCTGCCAATGAAATTACTTTCCTGTCTTTAGTCCTTTTGATAAATCTTTAACTTTTCGTAATTACTTTAAAATTTTGCAAAAATGTATGTCATAACTTTTGCTAGATGATTTTAAAATATTTCTTTTGTCGTAGAATTTCTCATCACGTTTCCTTATTTATTCCCAAGTTGCACATCAATCCAATAGTCATTTCCCTCATCACGTTTCCAGCTTTGGCAGGCCGGAATTTATTAAAGAAGCAAATTTTTTTTTTAATTTGTGTTTTGAAAACAATTTTGTGAATGCATTTTTTAATTAATTTTGGGATTTATGTATTTCTTTTTTATAAGATTTTAAAATGATAAACTTTATTATTTAACATAATTTCTGTAGTTTTTTACGGTCAATTTCAAATATTCAACACATTTAATGTATAAAAGGTAATTTAAAAGTCCGTGATGAGCACCAGGCTAATAAATATTGATTGCAGATTATAATGTTTCAAATGATAATTATCACATTTTATTATCAATTTATAAATCGAAATAATTAAACTCGTTATTTAAACAAAAGCATTTTTGAAATTATAAAGTTGGCAAAATAAAAAAAATTATGCACCATTCAATAGAAAAAAATGGTAACTATCATGTAGCATTGAAATAAAAATGTCATGTTAATTTAATTTATTATAATGATGCACGAACAGAACTCGTAAATTCAGAATACTATTCACATATAAAATATACTTACACATTCACATAATTCACATATAAAATTTTTGTAGACGACTTCATTTAATTTTATATTCTTATTTATTGGATTATGGAGGAATAATTATTTTATTTTATTTTGTATTTTATTTTTATTTTTATTTATTTTACAAATATATAATTTATACTTACAAAAGCCGTAGGTTTAGCATTTGGAGGAACGCATTCCAATTCTAGTTTCTGATTTACCAATAAATTTTGACTTATTGGAATCCTTTTAAAATTTGACCGAAAATCTAATATTAAAAATTTATTTTTAAATAATTATAAAAAACAGTACAATTTCGAAATTCCATTTCAAAAATTATAGCATAAATTTGCAAGGTAAAATTTAACAGTAAATGACTTTGTTTCATTACTTGTTATACAAAACCTATTATTATTGTTTATTATTATTATTATTATTATTATTATTATTATTATTATTATTATTATTATTATATTTTCTACAAAATTTGACTATGAATCAGATTTATTTAAGGTATTCTTATTCTACCTTAAATAAATCTGATGATAGTCAAATTTTATAGAAAATATTATGTCACTTATAAAGAAATCAGAGGTGAAACACAAAAAAGTCCTTATAATATTATTATTATTATTATTATTATTATTACTATTATTATTATTATTATTATTATTATTATTATTACTATTATTATTATTATTATTATTATTATTATTATTATTATTATTATTATTATTATTATTATTATTATTAGTATTAGTATTAGTATTAGTATTAGTATTAGTATTAGTATTAGTATTAGTAGTATTATTATTATATTTTGAGAAGTGACTAAATTCAAGAAACAATATTTTTTATTTAAAAGAGTACCTGTGGGCTTTAACAATTTGAATACATAACAAATTCATAACAATTAATTATTTAAATATATTTTTAAATTTAAAATATTTAGTACACAATACTAACATGATTCCAAAATTGTTGAAGTTCTACTGAAGACTTTTTTAGCTCTCCCAAGGGCTGGAATTTGATTCCATGCTTCACATACACATTCATACTTGCTAAACCATTCGGAAACAGATTTGTGATCCACGATCAAACTAATATTCCATTTTGTTCCTTGAGGGTCAATTTGGTTGCTCCGATTAAATTTGGTAACAATTAATCCGGTATCAGACACAGGCCTGCCCATGTAGGAAAATTGTTTGGTAGCACAAATGATATTTGCATGCGATACCGGATCAGCCATACATGAAATGGTTACTGAATGATCCGATTTCACATAGTAGAATTCCCTTAGTTGCACAAGAAATTTCGGGACGCCTTCTAAATCCATTTCTTCTGGCAAGATCAAATCAGTTTGTAAAGCGTCTGAAAAAAAGTGAACGAGAAAAGAATATAAAATAAAATATCGCTCCATTTTAGGTGAACTTCCCACAGAAAATGTTTACCCGATTTTATAGTTATATAAAGAACCAATCAAATTCATTTAATGACTGCTGATTTTTACTGTATTATTTCTAATTTATTTCAATTTAATTGGCTAAGAAAATTATGCAGAAAAATTTGTGGTTTAAATAAAACCAATTTAAATTAACACAAAAATACAGTCATAAAAATAATATTTAAAATCATTTATTTAAAAAATCAACAAAAATAATATAGCATCTGAAAAATTAAAATTAAGTAATTTTTATAATTAAGATTAATTTAATTAAGATTAAAATTTTTCTAAGACACCTATGCTAGATTTAATTAATACAAATTAATTTAATAAGACTCGAGTAGGTTTAATTTTAGGAATTAATTAATTGAAATAGTTAAGTAAATAAATTAAATTTGGAAATAAGAGTTCGTAGAATTCACATAGGACTAGTGTGTAATATTGTAAGTTTGAAATTAATTACAGGGAGGGAGGATGTTGAAGTACCAAAATGAAATCGATGACGTCAGACATTTTATCGGCAGTCAAGGACAAGAAGAGGAAAGTTTCGTAAGGACTAGTACTGGAAACAGTGCTCACCTGCTTGTAGGATTCTCGGCTGCTGTGCACAGTACCAACTTTGGCTTGCCCATGGGTACGCAGTGGTGTAGATTAAAATTGATGGACGTCTGGGTGAGGCAGTGTAGTCCCTAGGATACAGAAGCGTACCAAATGGAAACAGCCAGTCTAAAAGGATGATGGTTAGTTTAAATAAAAGTAAACTCCACTTAGTACACCAACACAAATATAAAAATTAGAAAATCCAATTACAAGAATAGTAAAAATATGGAAACAAACTAGTCAAAAGGTGAAGAATTTCGAAGATTGAAATAAATAAAAGGTTAACTTGGAGTACCAGAATGGAGATCTCACATTCGAAGGTCAATCCCAACGCAAGAGAATAAAACTATTGATGAAAAGTATGCAGGATGAAAATTATGTTGGTAATTGTTATTGAAAAATTGTGTGAATTTTTATTGTGTTAAATTAAATAAATTTTATTGTGTTGGGTTGTTCAATTTATTTAAATAAGGACGCCGAGGAGTCAGAAATTAGTAGTCAACAAATTTATAGATTTTCAGGCGCTTCAATTCTTCCAATGGTGGTTAAATATAGTGATTGTTTATTTCCAAAATTAAATTAATTAAATTTCATGAAATTTATTTATGCACATATAGTAATAAATATTATTATTATTATTATTATTATTATTATTATTATTGTAATAAAAATTAAAAAAATGTCATATAATAATTTTTTATCTTCTAAAATAAATTCAGCAAATTATCTTTCTGACAAAGATTTTGAAATCCGAATAACCAAAATCGATATTTTTGATTCATATAACGAATTTGTTGGTCCTGGAAATTTTTTGGAATTAACAACTATGCAAAGTTCAAACAAAAAAAATATCATGTCTAATGATATGGATATTAATTAGGATATCGAAGATTTTATAAAATTTTCATTTAGAAAATCAAAAAAATAAATTATAAATAATTAAGATATTTAAAATGATCAAATGTTTTAATAATTGGTAGCTAGCACATTTATGAATTTTATATAAATAAAACTTATAACTGAAATCAATTGTTTGTAAAATGAGAATATCAACGCATTTCGAAAGCTACCAAATTGTTAATGAAATATTTACCAATATCATGCCAAGATATGCTCACACGAAACATCTTATGATATGATGGACGAGGATCAAAAGAAACAGAAGAATGGCTGTCGAAAATCTGATTAACAAATGAATTACTATAAAAACTTAGCAAAAGAGTTAAAAATTGATTAAAATAAGAGTTTTATATAAAAGGTAATATGATTCAATAGAAAGCCAAATAAATAGTAATTAATTGAATTGAGTAGTTAAAACTTTAAATGTGTAATTTAAAATTTAAGACCTCCCTAAGAGATAAAGTCAAAAATATTAACTAATAAATTAATTATTGATTATGTCATTATTCGTCATAAAAAGAAAAGAAATTTCCGCGTTTGCAAAGTAAAAGATTTTAAAAGTGAAGTGAGTTGGATATAAATTGCGAAAATGTAAATTATTTTGGTAAAGAATAAAATAGAATCCTTTATGTGAAATTTATTAGAATAAAAAAGCTCGCTGGATTTGAGAAATGTGCGGTGTAGTTCGGGCCGGAGATTATTCTTAAAACGATCTATCAAATTTTTTAAAATTGTTATCATTGTTTTGTTTTTTGTGTAATTTGTATCTTTTTAAAGTATTAATTGAATCAAGTTCTAAAAACTCTTTGTGTTACTTGTCCAGTGAATAACATGCAAGTCTCCTCCCACCTACCACTTGGAAATTATTCTTATTTCTTTTATGCAATAATTTCAATACAAAAATTATTTATAATACTAAAACTGCAATTGCATTATTGTTAACATAGTTAAACAATAATTTGATCTAAAATAAAATTTTATTTATAATATTTACACTTTATTAATCAAATCGTACAATTATTGTAAACAATTTTATTCAAAATAAATCATTAATCGTTAAATTAATTAATTTTATTTCTTATCAATCAAATTAATGATTTCCAATGAAAATCGTCTCAAATTTTTGACTTTTTTATTGACTATTAAAAGTTTAAAACTCATAATAATGAAATGAAAAATCAGTTATTTTTACTTATATTTATATATATATATATATATATATATATATATATATATAATATTAATAAACAATAAGAAATATTAACATTTGTTTCACTCGATTAAATTTGAAAGCATGAAATTGATAACAAATTTCAATTAGCTTATGATTCAAGCAAACATTTCTTTTGATAATTCTCGCTAGATTGTTAAAATATCCAATTTGATGTTTTTAAATTTTGTAAAGTACTTGATGTCTGTTTATAAAATATATTTACAATTTTTCAGAAAATATTGGAAGTATTATTTAATTTATAAAAATTTATTATTGTTCTCATGTTCGTTTTTTTCTATACTTAAAAATTTTAAGCTAAAGACCAATAAACGACAATACGACCTAATAAATTCAAAAATCAACCTACCTACTGCTTAGAGTCAGGTTAGTAGAATACTGAAAAATGCAGAAAAAACTTACAGTTTTTAAAATTCGAAACGTGAATGGTGTCAAACAATGTATTAAAATGACTCAAAAGTCAAAATAAATGGTCATCTTAGCCATGAAACATTCAAAATAATTATATAATATAATATGTTTTAAATAAATTTAAAACTTTAGAGTATCTAAAAATTCCAGAAAATTATAAAATAATAAATTCAATTCGATTACAAAATCGGTTACCCGATTAATCGGCTAATCGGTTAATCGTCCTATATCAGCAGACCAATTAATCGGTTAGGGCATCATAAAAACCGATTCTTTATTAATGAAAATTTTCTTATAAGATTTTTAAAAACAAACAGTCATAATTTTATTTTTTGTTGCTCTCCATACAAAATTTATAGCGAAAATAAATATACTTATATAGATCTATAATATTAATTAATCGCTTTAATTTTTTAAACGAATCGAATCGAAATATTTATTATTTTAAATAAAAAAACTTTTGGCCTGGTTAATAATGTATTCATCAAACGTTCAGAGTACCAATAAAAGCAAAATGAGTTATGAGTTACATAATATATGGCATTTCTTCCAGCATGACAAACGTAATCAGTCGGCAAAATGTAATAAATGCATGAAGGTGCTAAAGTGTTGTGGTAAAACAACAAGTTCTTTGCACTCACATTTAAAAGCTGCACACAATACCAACGCATTAAAAAGAACGACATCGGATACAAAATGCATGGAAGTTGAATCTTCAGTTTTCTCATCATTACGCATCATTACGCAGATAACAAATTTTTTTCGAAGTCAAACTGATGATTCTTTTGCAGCAATTGTGTCAAGAATGACTGCAAAGGACGGGATTCCACTATCCATGTTTTGTACTTCGTCCGATTTGAGAAAACCTCTAACTGCAAAAGGATTCCAGAAAATTCCAAAACTTCCTAACTCAATAAGACAAATAATTTTTGGTTACTCAAAAAATACGAGATGAAGTTGTTAATGAAATATCGTGCTATAGACAGAAAGGTGGAAGATTGAGTAACTCATTCGATGAGTGGACATCAAATCGAAATTGCAGATATTTAAATATAAATGCTCACTCAGATTCTGGAGGACGATTTTGGGATTTGGGTCTCGCCCGTGTTGTAGGAAACTTGCCTGCTGGACGGTGTGTAGACCTTTTTTTGCAAAAATTAAGCATTTTCAATATTTCGATGAAAAAAGATGTTGTTTGTTTAACCACAGACGGAGCCGCTGTCATGAAAAAGGTTGGAAAATTAGTTAATGCTTCTCAGCAGCTTTGTTTTGCGCATGGGATACAGTTAGCAGTCGTAAGTGTTTTGTACCGTAATGACACATCTACTGAAGTATAGTTGCTTGCAGATTTTCCGGAAAACGAAGAACATTCAAGTGATGAAGATTCAGCTGATGCAGATTTAGCTGATGCAGGCTTAGGTGTTGGCAACCAGAACTACAATTTCGATGTAGGTATTGAAAATTATCATAATATTGTTTCAATTTTGCACCACCGTTTGATGCCACTGATAGCAAAAGTGCGAAAAGTTATTAGATTATTTCGGCTTTCTCTTACTAAAAAGATGACATCTTGCAAAATTACGTGAAAACCGAATTTGGAAAAGAGCTCATGTTGATTTTGGACTCAAAAACACGGTGGAACAGTTTACTAACTATATTGGAGCTGTTCTTAAAATTGAAGTCAACTATTCAAAAAGCTTTGATCGATATTAAATATCAAGCTATCATTTTTCGGCAGATGAATTCAACCTGCTGTCTGAAACTTTTGCTACGCTTGATCCAATTAAATATGCCCTAGAAGCTAACTGCCGCCAAGGCGCTAATCTATTAACTGCAGATGCAACGTTGAAATTTCTAGTTTGCACACTAGGAAAAATAAACTGCGTTCTTGCGAACGACATGAAGAATGCATTAGAATTCCTAATTAAGGAAAGAAGAACAGATTTATCAGGTTTGTTGCAGTATTTGCACAGTGTTTATACTAATATTTCCTCTTCCTCTACTGTCCTATTCCTTGCTTTGAAAAAAATCACGATAAAAAGACTCTTATTGAATATGGTGCAACGACTATTTATATCAGAATCAGATAATGAAAATGACGAACTACGATAGCAGCATAGCGACGAAAATGTTAGTATGGAAGTTTCGATAGTAGAAGAAACTTAAAACGACGTCGATACGATTAAGCAACAAATGCAAAGAGCAATTGATTATCATTTGGCTGTACCTGACAAACGGAACACATTTTCTTCAATAATCGAAAAAACTTTAAAACGTGAGCTTTCTCAATTTGAAGATGATGGAAATCGCAGTAAATGATTGGATCTTTGTTATAACACCCTAAAATCAATTCCTCCTACCAGTGTGGAATCGTAGAAGGCGTTTTCCGTATCCGGAAACTTTTGTACAAAACTGAGATCACGATTAAGCGATGAAACGATTGATAATTTATGTTTTCTACGAGCTCATTTTAATAAAATTTAAAAACATATTTTTCTAGAATTTGTCAAATAAAAACTTTAATATTGTTTTGTTAATGAATTATATTTTTTTATATTAAAAACCGATTAATAGGTTTAAGTAAAATTGAAAACCGAAAAATCGGTTTTTACTTTTACAATACTTTTTGCAATCACTAAACTGAACCTTTTGAAAATTTTTAAGAATAAGAATAATAAAAATGAATTCGGTAAAGGACTGTTAGATTAATATAATATTTATTATTCCCTTAAAAATGTATATATACTCTTAATATTACTGATACGTGTTTATATTTCAAAGGAAATATTTGAGCGCTGGCGAGTCACCAATAAAAACTTGTGTTGAGACATTCTTGCGTGACTGTATTTCATTTTTGTGTGATTGTGTGCCTGTGTGTTACAAATTACAGAACCAATTAAAAATTAAAATATTTTAAATTTTTATTTTATTTTTCTTGAGTTTCATATATATTATGATATTAGGTCACAGTACAAATATTTTTTTTAGATTTTAAAATTTAAAAGATTTAAAAAAATTAAATTTACAGAACTAAATTTAAGTTGTTACTTTAAATGCTGATGACCTTCAACCCTTGTAAAACCGTGAAAGGCATGGCCCATCATGTTCTCGAGAGTGTGTCAATCTTTTAAATGATGTTTTAGAAAAGTCAAATTTTTTACCCTTTGATGGGTTTTAAAAACTATGGTTTATGTATCAAATCTCTAAGTATTATTATGTGGAACACATACGACTCTATTGTTGATCTATAAGCTACAACTTAAACAAAATATAAAAAATTGTGTAAATTAAAACAAAATAATAAATTAAAACAATGTTGTTAATATGGCTTCTGAGAAAATACACATGCTGCGCAAACAGAAATGAAATGTAAAATAAAACATTACTTAAACATATTAAAGATATAACAAAATTAAATAAAACAAATATTAATAAAATTTACAAAAAGCCTACAGACGCTGAACAAAACACATAATTAAAATATAAAACCGGCAGAACCTTGCAAAAGAAGATTTAGAAAATATACATACGGAAGTGGTAACCAAAAATAAAATATCAAGCGACCAAAAAGAAAAATGGCCAAGAAAAGCAATAAAATAATAAAAAATAAAAATTATGAAAAATTAAGAAAATAATATTAAATATAAAGAAAAAGATGTAGAAAAAGATAAAAATATTAAAATAATTTAAAATAACTTAAGACTCTAAAAATGGCCAAAAAGTCTTAAAATATTCTTGTTGGTCTCACACAGGCATAAAACTAGTATATAAACAGCAGCCAAATTCATAATTTTCAACTTATGCAAATTTTCAAAATTTTGTTGAGCCAACATTTTTTCCAGTTTGTAAGGAGTCTGTTGATTGTACAAATATATTTTTCGATGTTAATGTTTTGTTTAATTTAAATTCATTTTGGATGGCCGTGGATATTAATGTATCCACTTACAGGTCCCCCTTAAATTATTATGTATAATATAATGTGAGAGCGTTCCATCAGGTACTCGATATTCCTAGCTGGTTTTGAGAATCTGTAAGTACATGTGGTACGAGACTCTAACCACTTAAAGTCTATCGGGACAGGATAGGCAGTTGATAGCACTAATCTTGAAGGCAGTAATTTTTTGTATAAACTGGGTGCCCGATAACTATGTCGGCCGTACCAGTTAGAGGGTAAAATCAAAGGAAGAACGACAGAATTATGTGCCATAACATCAGATGATGTTTAGGTAAGGATATGCAATTTTTCATAATTCTAAAACCTGTAAGTTGAAAAAGAATCAGAGGGATGACTAGGGGTAGAGAATAGAGCTTTAATTGGAAGAAGTAATAAAAATCTGTGAACTTTACCAATGTCAAGCCAATGTGTAATATTTCTGTTTATAAAATTTTGTGAATAATAAATCGAAAATTGAAGTTATCGTAGAGGTTCCAAGAGAAAACGAACAGATTTCATGATACAATTCATGCAAAGAGTTTAGGTTTCAGAAACAATTCTGATAACACTTTACTCAATATACCAACAACAATAGAATTTATTCATTTGAACATCTAATGCAGAACACTTTATAAAGCATGAATAATACTGAAAATATTTCAACAAACAAAACTTTAATTAACAAGACTATAAATTACAAAGTCTGGGAAGAATACGCTACGGTTTAAAAATTACTAAATGAGGAAATTATAAACGAATTTAACAATTAAAGAATCTAACAGAAAATTTTTTTAATTCATAAACAAATCTAAAAGAAAGTGCAGTTGGAAAAAGCGATTTACTGAACGAAATAAGAAATTTCCCGTAAAATAAGGGTGGAAGGCTGCTTAAATTTTTGAAAGATACCCTAATAAATAAGAGGTAATAATGACATATAGACATGAGAATCGTAAAATAAAGACGATTATGAGCAAGGGTATAGAAAGAAAGAGATGTAAGACCTTCCATCGGCAGTCAGGAACCCGTAAGTGAAAATATCATGAGGAGTAGTTTTAGAAATGGAGCTCAGCTGCTATTTAAAACACCAGCATGGGCTTTCTCATGGGTATATAGTGGTGAGATTAAAATTATGGGGTATCTGGGAAAGAATGTGGAACCTATGATAAGAAGGTATTTTGATTGAGGAGAATAAGTTTGAGTAAACTTGGAACGGATTTAAACAAATTAATTCCATGCAGTAAATAAGCAACATATATACAAACCAAAAATTGTGAACATGAAAGTTTGAGATCCTTTTGATTTTGACGAAATTCAAAAATTCTGAATCATTTTGAAGGTTTTCACTGAAAACACCATGACCGTAAAACACAACGAAACTTTTTAATTAGAAAAGAAAGTGTACGTTATATATATATTAATATAACCATATAGTATGTGTGTATATTACAAGTAAACTATATAGTATTTGTGTATGTAATTTACATTTATTAAACTATAAAGTGTGTATGACTGTGACCTACATATGTCTTTATTAACTCTGAGTTCTTTCCTGAAATCATTAGGTTTTTAGAATAAAGTTATTTTAATATGTTCATGTCGACGAGTTGTACGACTAATGATTTAGAAACTTGAAACGTACATTAGTAGTAAGTCTTAATTCCATTACAATTAGTAAAACACTTACTCAATAAAAACCAAAATAGTTATTAACAAACTTCAACACTGAAAGTAGAATATTCACTAAGTAGAAAAAAAGAACTAATAATAATGTGTAGAATTCGACTATTGAATTAAAATATCACATAAATCCATTAATGCAAAACTAAAAAATCACTCAAAAATAACGACATTCATTAAAAATTAATTTAAAGATAACTTTTAGAGAATTATTGATTACAAATAAAATTCACAAAATAAGCGCATTATCTTAGGCTGTGGTAACGAGCTAAGCATGTCGACTGCTACCTGTACAAAATGCCAATACAACGCACATAGCATCTCACTGCAAATTGCTTTGGACGGATTCACCGTGTGCAGATGTTAAATAATTACCATCACAAGTGAAACAAGTAAAATTTTTAATTTTTAATTTTACAAATTAAATTTATCATTAAAATTTTTGCAACTCAAAAAAACTTTTTAATTTTTTTGTAAATAAGTGAATTTTATTTTTTCTTAAAATTTTATTTGCTTTGCCTAAAAAAGTAAAATAAAAATTGAAAATAATAACCAATTTTAATACAAAATAGCATAAAATTTATGATTTATAAAATTTTATTTTATTAAATGTGATTGTTGGAAATCTTTCAAAATGAATTGCAAGCTTTCAATGAGTTTTTGAATTACCAAGACCTGGCTAAGGTTTCCGACTTCGGCAGTCTTTTTTTGAAAGTACCTAAAATGGTTCGGTAAAATAAACTTGTAAAAATGCTGAGAAATCGCTTTATTATAATAATGTCGAACAAAACATTTGAGGTCCATGCAAAGTTCTTGAGTATTTTTAGCGGTTTCGGAACCGATTTCTTGTAAATCGGTTAGAAAGCTTTTTGAATATTTGTTGCACAATAATTCGTCTAAATTTTCCATCCAAAAAATTATTATCTCTTCAATAATTTGATATTTATTGAAATGAAAATCTAAAGATAATATTTGTAATTCCAAATGGGAAATGTTTGATATTGCAATTTTTTGCAGAACTTTTTCCGCCGACTCCAATAATTTTACAAGAAAACGCATGACTATGTCGGATTTTTTATTACACAGACTTTTGTAAGCTTGAAATTCGCTTTCTTCTGATTGGACGGTTTGAATTTCTTTTCCTCCACTCACAATTCTGACGGGAAAATTTATTTTATTATTCGAAAAAAGAGTTTTTCTGTTTATTGAAATTACGGAAAATATAGTAGAAATCTGTTTTATTATTGCTGCTACTAAATTTGCGTAGGAATTAAAATTTTTATCAAATCTTTCAGACATTTCTCGACAGTAGGTTAATAGTTGTTCACGGTTTATACATTTGTTTCGGTAAGAATTAAAGCAGTCTTGCACAAAATCTAAGGACCATTTTCCGAAAATGTACCAATCTGAGTTATAGTCTAAATAAGTTTCTAAATGATCATAATGCAAGAAAATTAACTTAAATAAAACCGACCGATTTAACGAGTTTTGTTTTTTGAGTTTTTGGCATTTGTTAGAAATGCTATTTAAGATTGGGGAAAGATCGTTACAAAACTCAGAATATTTCTGACACTTTTCTAAGCATACTTTTAATATGTTATCAAATTCATTTTCGGTCATATCTTCCTTTATTAATATCAAATCTTGGAATAAATTAGTTGTCATGTAATGTAAATTTGAAGTAAGAACGCAATGATACTTTAATAGATCATCTAAAATGTCATTAAATTTGTCAATAATGCACTCATAGGTTTCCAAGGTAGATAAGGCAATAAAATCCTCTGCTCTTAATACGTCTTCTAAACTTCCTCTGATATACCTCAATGAGTTAATAGATATTCTATCAAATGGGCACGATGGATTACATAGCATACATGTTTTAGCACAATCTCGGCAAACCGAGTGCCCGCAATCTTCAAATTTTACTATAAAATCTGTCATAGGATTATAACATATTAAACATTCTTGATCATTTTCCATTTTATTCGACGTCAATTATTTTCTTTTAAATCAAAAATGATTTTTTATTAATGATTTTTAACCAAATATATTTGTGGAATTATTTTAAAGTTTCTTAGCTTTTTGAAATTTCAATTTCTAATTTTAAAGTTTTATCTTTTCTTTATAAAAATTTAGAAATTATTTTTCTCAAAGGATTTTTATTACTTTCACTTACAAATGTTTAGAAAAATATTTTTGAAATAAAATTTGATTTTATGAAATTTTTTACATTCATAAATATTAACAAAAATTTATTGTTATTACATTTTAGATTCCTTATTGATAAATTTTTTTAAATTAATTTTTAAAGTATAAATTCAGAGCTCGGGATATTCTGGTAAATTTTTAAAACTAGTCTAAAAAATATTAAATTTTTACATAATTTTTATATAGAGTTAAAAATAATTAAATAATTCTGAATTTTAGCCATGAGAAAGGATCTGATCATTAAAATTATTTTCCAAATGCGACTATTTTAATAGTATTAATTTGAAAACTTTTACAGAAAATAGTGAAATTTTTTTATGAAATGGATTTTTTTTGAATTTGTTAAAACTTCAAGAAATGAACGGATTACGATCTAGATTAAGTTCTACAGAAATATATAGGAATTCAAATAAAATCCAAAATTTGTCAACAAATATTAAAAATTCAATGAAATCTATCTATTATCATAGATAAATCCAACAATTTAAGTAAAAAGTCTGGTCTTATTATTTATTTAACATGCGAGACCGATAAAATAAAAGATCTTCATTTCGTGTTTCTTGAATTAATTGAATTGCATGTTCAAACAGCTAACACAATAACAGAGTGCCTCTTAAAATCTTTGAAAAAAATGGTTTTGATGATAATTATTTAAAGCATCATATAATTTTATTTACAAGCGACGTGGTCAGTGTTATGTTAATGAAAAAAATCCGCTGAGTAGAAACAAGACTAACACTTAATATCCGAATCTAATCACATTCATTGTCTGAAACACCGGCTCGAAATGTCTATAAGAGATGCTATTTCTGAGATTAATTGGGTCAATAATTTTCAAAAATTTATGGACAAGTTATCTCAGCAAGTTATAGTCAATCTCCGAAAAATCATTGAGAAATTGAAACATGTGCAACTACCATCGGTGTAGAATTTAAACGTATTGGACGCATATTTAATGTCAGATGGGTGGTCAGCAGCTTCAGGACTGTATAAGCAGAATTTGTAGAATTTTTCATCTTTATGTCATCATTTCGAAAAAATGAGTAAAGAGAACAACCACACTAAAATTGACCAATCCATGTTCAATGAATAAATAAAACAATATCATCAAAATAATTTTTACAAGATTTGGCCTTAATGTATGATGTTCTATTCGAGCTATCTATTCTATCAAAAGCATTGCAAAAAAAGCCAAACGTCATTAGTATATACAGACAAATTTATTCGCCACACAATCAATTATTTAGAATATTTTAAAAATCCTCAGAAAGGAAAGAAGAAAAAGAAAGGAAATAATACAATTATCTTCAATGTCGTTGAAAGATGATAAAAAGTTAAAATCAATTCTTAACTAGTATTATTAATAATGTTGGGTTTTATTGGAAGTAGATATTAAAGTATGACTCTTTGGTGTCTTTATTTAATCAATTCGATTAACCCAACAAAATTAAGGTGTATTTTCAATATATATATTACAGTTACACTTAAAATTCTTATTCACAGCCTTCAAAAATATAGATTCCGTCCACAATACTTTACTTTGCACAACTTCACACAAATCAATGCGTAGGGATACGTCTTCCAAAGGGAGATGTCCCTGCCTGGCGCGTAACACTATAATTTGTTTGGCTGACACTGAATGATACTTTCTGATATCCCTCCTCAAGTTATTACCTTTGTTGAAGTCTTGATAAAATATTCTCTTCGACCAACTGGAAGTTTTTTTGATTTGCTTTTTCCTTTTATACCTATCTCATAATTAATTTATTTGCACATAAAATTGATTTTGCCATTTTTTCACATCTCTCTCTAAAACTAAATTGGTTATTACTTCAGGGCTATCAGGGTTTCCATCTAATCCATTTATTTAAGATAATAACATTGATGTCGAGCTGTCTTTTTAACCCGGGTTTCCTTCGCCACCCAATTTCGTTTGTTCTAATTAAATAATTTTCTTGACGGCTTGTGTTTCACTCTACTCGGGTTTTCTGTTGTCTCGGATTTCCAATTACAGCGGGTTTTCCAATAGCCAATTAATTTTTAATTAATTTCTATTTTTATTAAATATTTCCTTCTGGGGACCCTCAATTGATTTGATTTTATTATATTTGGATTCGTCTCGTCATTTGGCATTCGCACATACCCGTTTCTCCCACTAAATATTTATTTTTAAATTTTTAATTAATTTTGCACTTTTAATTATTTTTTTGAATATCAATATTTTTATTGATTTTCCTTTTTGCTTTTGTGAATTTTCTTAACCCCAACAGTAATATGAGGGATAGGCTGAAAATTGTTCTGGTTCAGACGGAACTTCGACTTACTACAGTTTATACATTGTTATAGAATTTCGAACTATTGAACCAATCAAATGGCCATTTGAAATTAATATGAACTTTGGAGAAAAGGAAATAGAATCTCTCTGCTAACGCTTAAATTTACTTTTGAATAAAACTTTAAATGCCTTCAGAGATTACTTGGCTTGTGGTGGTTGTAACATTTCAGAAGATTTGAAAACTTTAGAAAAAATTCCAAAATTATAGTTTACAGTTCTTCAGAACGCAAGCGTGTATTCCGTAGCATGAATTTCATCGTAACCGAAAGAGGATCACATTGATCATGTTGCAAATTTATTGTTTATAAAACTTCAAGGACCACCCTTGGAATTGTGGAATACAATTTTGTACGTAAAAACCTGGTTGGGTTCTCATCGATTCGCTTCTGACGAGCAAACTAAAATACCAGTATTAAATAATTAAATTGTGGGTGATTGTATTTGGGAGTTTTTGTAAATTTTATAGTATACTACATATTAATATCTTTAAGAATCTCATTCTTATCTTTTTTAGAATTTTATTTTTTCTGTGTTTGTTAATATTGTTGGGCGTTATAATAAAACATGAATAAAAATAATAAAATTTAAAAATGATCAAAATCAATTAAAATTAATTAAAATTTTGAAAAAAGTAAAAGTCAATATTTTTCGGGGGGAAATGTGGTAACCGGTGGTCAAAGAGAAAATCTAACAAGTTATGAGAAACGAGTTGAATGCAGTAAACAGATAAAGAAGTTAATCAGATTGTAGTGACTTATTTCATGATACCCTTAGGGTGTTTACGAGAAGTAAATAATTGTATATCGTGATGAATATTTCGAATAAAGATTTCTTTGTTGGGATTTTGTCTTATTGATTATTAAACACGAGGAGTCGGATCGAGAGACCTATTCATTGTCGAATATTTAATATCCCAACAATATTTCGAATTTTACCGAGTATGAATAAAAAATTATATTTTGTTTTTATTAAGTTAAGCCTATATTTTATTATAATTAACATTTTTTTTCAAGTCTAATTGTTTCGATTTTTTATTCAAGCATTTTAAAGCTTGGCGTAGAAATACCCAAATGCAGTGCATTTTTTAGATAATGAGGTTCGAAACCCCCGCTATGACCATGCGTTCCGGTACTTCTAACTTTACCAATACACCTCTGCACAATAGGTGCTGATTTTTAGGGCGAATTGAATTGTAATTTACGATGTATAGATTGGAAAATCATATTATTAAATTTGAATAATTTAATACTTTACTATACGACAATATAAATAGTTATGATAAATTCTAACTACTTATAAAGTTGTCTTTATTTATATTATAATAATATTTCATTTGTGCTTTTATATATAGTACATAGTTTTACGCTACTTTAGAATAATACTTTATTGTATAAACGGTGATTCCTTTGTAGCATCATAAATTAATATATCAGATAAGTGAATAATAAAATAATTCCTTGCTGCAAACTAATAATTATATAGCTGAAAAAGTTTTGATTATTAAATAATTCTCTTGCGGAAGAAACTGAAGAGGATTTTTTAATAATCGAAACTATTTTCAACATTATAATTATTATTTTGCAGCAAGTGCTTATTTTATTATTCACTTATATGAAATACTTTATTGTATTCATTTAGTAATTTAAAAATATATTTGTCCCCATATTAATTTATCCTATTTCATTTGTCATTAACACAGAATTGGCAAAAAATAAAAAATATATTAGCTACGGAAGCTTTTGGCATTAGTTGTGTCCATAGAGAATAAAATATTAACTATTTGAATTTATTAATTCAAAAATTATAACATTGGAAAATATATCATTAAAAAAAACTTCCATGAAAAGCTTTCAATGTAATGTATAAATCATGAATTCAACAAACCTCATCAAAAAACATCATGAACTCATACCATCTTAAATTCATTTGTTATTTATTAGATTGTTTAAAATATTAATTAATCACTTTAATTAATTGAATGACATTCTCAAATTCTCTCTAGTTTAAATGTCTTAAGCCATTTAATGTTTCTACAATTGCTTAATTTTACTTCGTAGCTTCTTTCATGTATTTGTTTCACAACTTCGATAAGTCATTTTCGTTGCTCTTTGTATTGTCTTTTATCAAAACAATATCTCCTATTTTAAATTTTCTTTTTGTAGTATAATCAACGTGAAACGTCTATCGCAGGTGTCGGTAACCTTTTATCTGTTGTGCGCCAAGCCACACAGCAAATTAGTTCAAGGTGCCACACTATTTTTTTTATATCAACAGTAAAAACCAACACTGAAATGTACACGTTTCAAATGGTATCACAACAGAACGAAACGCATTTTAAAAAGACCCGCTCAATTCAACGACGAGAGTCCAAAGAAAGTTACATGGTTACATTTGCCCGCTCGTTGAAAGCCTCACATTAATACATGTGTGATATACAGCTTTGGAAAATTGGTGTTTAATAAAGCTAAAAAATACCATTTCAATGCCAATACAAATATATATTTTTATCTATTAATATTATAGAATATATTATAAACCGTCTTTAGCAGTATATTAGTCGTTACCCAGACCACTTTATAGTAGTGTTTAGAGTGCCATTGGCAACTCCTCCGCTTGCCATAGGTTGCCGACCATTGGTCTATTGTATTACTCCTTGGTAGCGTACTGACAGCAATTGCACCGCTCCAAAGTCAACTAAATGAAATAATACCAAGGGGCAAATTTCATCTCCTTTAATGGCGTTCCATAAACAGGAAATGATGTCACCCCCCTCGATAACTACCAATTCAACTAGCATAACTAAATCCAAAAATTGAATAATGCAACACAAATATGATTTATTTTTTCCTGAAAACAATCGATGAAACATTTTTCCCGACTTTTCCACCAAAGCTGAAAGTAATTGATGGCAAAGTTTTGTAATAAATCCATTGGCTATTTTCCTCTTTAATAAATTGGCATTTCAATTCATCCTCAGTCCAATTACAGGAAAAAATCAATAAATATCCATTTGATTTAGTCATCTTGTATAAATTATCTCGATATTTTTCCAACTTATCAACAGCGTTTTCTGGAGAAAGACTAATTGCGTCATAAGTACCCTTATCTATTGCAACGTAGGCTAAATCAATCCATTTAGTAGAAACATCATTGCATATGTCTAATAGCTAATTAGTTTCTATTAAATTTTACCCACCATTTTTAACTTACATCTAAATTAATAGAATCAATCACATTTTCAGATTCAAACAAAGACCTTGAAAGCTCTAAAGCTTTTTCTGAATAATCAAAAGCATATATACTTAGTGGATGGATTTCTAAATTTTGAATCTTATTATCCAAATAAACAATTAGTAATCTATAAAATTAACCAAAACCAAAGAAAGATGACCATTACCACATCCTATATCCATTATTGATGAATTATTTTCATTTAATATTTCTTTGCAAAATTTCAAAGCCTGTTTTTCTTTTGCTTCTCCGAACCTTAAATTAATAATATTTAAAATGTACTTTAAAAACCTACCATATTTCTCCTACGTCACCAATAGTATTAAAATTATTTATTTCCGTTTCATAAAATTTATCCCAGCTTAAAATATTGAAAATAATTCAAGTAATCTAATATCAAATTAAATTACTATTCTTTAGTACCAAGCTCTGATGGGTTGAACATAGCTAATATTTAAACAAATGTTATTTTGAAATATATTTTTTAAGAAAAAAAACTACATTCCAATTCATTCAATTTCCTTTGATTTTACTTTACTTATTTCTTAAATATTCATTAAAATTTTTTTATAATGCATATAAATGACATCGTGTATCTTTATCATGAGTTCCATTTTTATTTTTCTTCCTTTTAAAGAATTTTTATTTAAACGATACAAATATTTAATCATAAACAATAATATTAATCGTTAAATGTAAAACAAATGATTAAAATTTACTTCCTGAACTTATTATCTCGAAACTATTGAAAATTCGATGTTTTCAGAAATGTAACCATAAATAAACAGAGTTTTCCAGCTGTGGTTACCTCTGTTGGTTTTGTAACTTTGACCTTACAAGCTCCACTAAATAGTGTTAAAAATATAACAAAAATTTATAAATAATTAAAATATGATCAAATTTTATAATAATTGGTAGCTATGGTGGGTTTCTGGGTGTTGATATTATGAAATTTTATGGTTGTTACCCAGACAATCCCATACAAATATCTTTCATTTACCATTCGGAACCCGTTGCTAAGCAACGTTGGAACTGTGTTCGAGTGGATAGATCGTCCGCAAAAAGTGAGCGCTATTGCTAATGCTATAATTGACCAAACGATACATGGGTCTGGCGGGTTACTGGGTTTTGATGTTTGTTTCCAACGTGCTTATGTTTACCCTGGTAACGCCATAAAACTATATATTTTTTCCTACCACTCGGCACCCGCTACTAGGCAACGTTGGAAATGTGTTCGAGTGGGTGGATTGCCCGCAAAAAGTGAGCGTTATTACTAATGCTGTAATTGCTCGGACAATCCCTGGGTCCAACGAGCTGTCGTTAGAAGACTTGTGCTCGCTTTAATCTATTGGGTCCCTGTGTAGGTCTCTGAACTTTTTATAGGTGCAACCTGGCTTTGCTCACCAGGAAAATTATAATTGGAAGTAAAAAATATGAACATGTATATTTAAATCACATCGTAAGTTCAATTCATGTATTGGTTAGATCTTTGTTCAATAGACGAGCGGCTCGGCGCTTCGCTCGCTCCTTTCGTCCGGGTCGGTAACTGTTGGTTGTTGTTGTGGTGGGAGTTGCGATCGTTGTTGGAGTCACCACCGGTTCACGATATGCCAATTGAGCCGGGGCAAACACGAGGGGGTAGGTTACCGGTGCCCCTTCTTGACAGGCAGACAGGGCAACCTCCAACCCTTTTATCTGGATCTTTAGACTCTGAGCCAATTGTTTCTCTTCGGCCCACCTTTTTTGGGCTGTCGTAAGCCGTTGGTATAGGGATTTGACCTTCCTGGGGTCTATCCAGGTAGTTTTAACTTGCTGGACTTCTCGAGTTAGCTGTAGGATCTGTTCGAGAAGGTTCTTGTTGGCTTGTTTCACATGGTTTAGTTCTATCTTCCATATTTGTGAAGGCTCCATTACTACAATGGGAAATATTAAAGTTCTCATTTATTTATTAGAAATTCTCAGACATATGGTTAATTCAAACACATGGTGTAAAAGTAGGTTACAAAATAATAATAGTAAACGCATATTTTCAGAGGTCACATATTTTATTTAAAATTACATAGCTGAATTTCAGGAGTCACTGGGATTCGGAGTCTCGAAAAAACTTTTCTATTCCTTCTTCGGGAGAATAGCCCGGGACGATAAGCACGTATCGTTTCGTGTTGCTGGTCGGTCTCGGATTGGATGGATAGACGTCCGCGAGTCGTCCGCAGGCGAGATCGCCTTCCACGTTTGCCAGGTAACTGCTGGCTCGGTCAACTAAGGAGTTGACTCTGCGTTGGTGCTCCTTGAGATGGGCCAGGAGTGCTTGGGCCCTTGCAAGGATGTCTTGGGCCGGACTGGGGTTGTCCGTTCTTCCGGAATTGTTGCATTGTGCTCTGTATTAGGAGCATATCCTTCCATCTATTTTCTCCTGGTTGAGGCACGTCGGGGTACCTCTCCTTATTGGCACGCCTCCATGCCTGACGCCATTGGTCGGCTTCTGATACGGAGATCCGAATGAAAGGTCCTGATCGGTCTGAAATAACGACATGAACGAATGGGGTTACTAATACAGCTTAAAGATGGTCGGGTAACGCTTCGATACTCATTATAATTTCTGAAAACCGATGCGCCATCAATAAGGGCTTGCACGACAACCATCAAAAACCGGGATAATGTAGATAAATTTAGCCGATAACAAAAGGGGATGTATGATATTGAGAAAATCGACATAATAAAAATTCTCGACATTCGATAAGAGCTAAATTTAAAACTGAAGTTACTATTATTTTATGCGTTAACCATTTCACATAGGAATATGAATCCGGGTTAACAATTTAGTAGAGAAAACAGGTTTTCAACACAATTCTAGTTCGAAGTAATAAAATATTAATCCAGGTTGAAAGAAAAACCTAAAATATTCAGCTACCTTTATCATGAATGAGGATCGTTATAAATTAAAAAAAAATAAAATTTACCCTCGAAACTTAAAACTTACCATGAAACAGCTAATTATATTTAGAAACGAATTATATTAAATTATAAATATCCCAAAATTCCTTAAAAATCGAACATTTCATCAGCTTCTGCCTGATGTCATGAAAACTGTCATCGATTGGGCATTTGCAATAAAATCTTTCACCTTTCCCTTATGTCAAACTAGTTTCAAGGCGCTAAAATGCTTGTATATTCGGCGCAGGGAACCTACAACCGGTAAAAATTAAACTTGATAATACAATGAAAAAATCCTGATGAGTGGAAATCGGCCTAATATGGTCAAGCCTACTTTCCAAATGCCTTAGGATAAAATATGAAAGAAACAAGATTGCCGGTGTATACCCACTCTAAACAGCTGGTCTCATATCGCGATACCTCTAGATTATGTGCCCACAAGCGGCAGCTTTCGTTGGTTCATAATGAGCTCCGGTATGTAAGCGGATAATCGTAAGTTTAATTAAAACAAAACAATGTCTTGAAGATGAGATTCTAACTCCAAAATTCTTCATACACTCCCAATTATCTGGTTGCACGCTTTGTTAACTATTAAGTAATGAAATAAAATCCTAACCCAACTTTCTTGGATTTTATTAATGAACAATGAGTATATTCAAACTAATATTTCATGAAAATCTTATTATCATAATTGTTCAAGAATCTGGGAATTTTTGCTACCGGCGGCCAGAATAACGGCGAACAAGGTGGCATTAATGGTTATAACTCCGATATAATAAACTTGTAGTTGAACGAAACCTGATGGGGAGCGACATCGATGGGACCTAATTTCCGTCAAGGAACAATAAGAAATTCATCGTGATACAGGAAATTACAGAGGTTCAAGTTGAATGTGTCTACCAGATTCCGCGGAAATCGTTGTTTGGCCGGTCAATTTTCTAAGACTTATACCTTTAAAAGAGTTTAATAATAAGTATTAATCTACCTGGGACGTCTACACGGGAGTCTGATGGCGTAGTTCTTCGAGTGGGTTGATCTGAGGCATCTGTATCCGATTCATTATCAAAACATTGCATTGTTCACGGTGTTTATAAGTCTGTCGATTTGGCTTGTGTCAGGCCTTTATATTATCTAGTCAAAAATGCATGTCACCGTCGCGGTGTGCTTGTGTGCACGGTACCCACCCGCTAGTGTGTCTAGACGGTGAGAGAAAAATCTGTCGTCCACTCCTGAGCGTGTTACGGTTTAGAAATTAGAACGCGATGTCTACCCACGACATTCCGGCACATCGATTTCTCGATTGACCAGCGACAGTTAATTCAGATAAAATCTTCGATTTTCCAAGGCTCACCATTTCTCTCTTTTTATGCCGTGTTATAATGATGGATATTTCGGATTGAAAGCGTGAGTTTATTATCGTTACTATCTTAATTGACTTTGACTCTATTTTTTCGCAGGTAGTAGAGAATATCAGAAAATTTATGGCGAACGCAATGGAATCCAACTCCGGTCCCTTCCAACTCTGTCATCTGGATTTACTAAAAACTCGACCCATTCTCGATGGAATTGTTTGTTGGAAATTTACGCGAGAAAAATGTTAAATGCCTATTGGGACACCTTATGTGCTTTATCAGTAAATTGAGTTTCGTTCATTGTGTTGGGCCAGAACACGAACGGCCTTGGAAAATGTTTAAATGGATCGGTAACACACATGCAAATATACCATGCAAATTTAAACTCAAACCTATTAAAACATCAATTAAACCCTATCAAATATGAGAAAAAAAGATAATTACATATAAAATAATAAACATAAAAATAAATTAAAATAATTACAAAATGCAACAAGATATGCACGAAACAAATACAAACATAACATGAAAACCCAATGAATTCGACCGAAATTTGATAAAATGGAAAATTTCATGAAAATGAAATTAAATCAAAGAATTTGAATTAGAAATAATTCAATAAAAATTTCAAATAAAAAAAAATTATCAAAAAAAATTAAAAAATAATAAAAATAAAGATTAGAATACACTAGAAAATAACAAGGTCAAATTTTGTTTTACTAAATCAAAAATAACACGCGAGGTTAGGGACAGAAAATAGGTATAAATACCGATGCATTTTCACATAAAATTTAACCAAAAACCATTTTTGAAAATCATTAATCAGTTTTTCAACTAGAACCTTTTGTTTAAAAATCTATTTTTAGGTGAGCAGAAGTTTTATTCGGAAACTCTCTCTCCACGTCCCATCCTCGCAACCTCGGTAGAGCTCTGCTTGAATGTCAGCGTGGGGAGAGATGTATTTGTATTTTTTCTGTATGATGATTTTTGGTCAAGTAATTTGTTATATTGTTTTAATATATTAATAAATATTTATAATGCTTAAAATTAACTTGTTTTTTCATAAAAATAATTGTTTTATTGTCGAAATATTTTCGGCCCACAGCCAAAGACACATCGCAAGTCAGTAAAATCAGACATACTATCCAGATTCGTGTAAGTGCGTGGAATATCGCCGATGATCTGTGCCCGTGAAGACCCGGCGTGCGGAACGCAGGGATTGGAACGTCAATATTATTCCGTATAGAAGAAAGGAGAAATAAGGAAGGGGTCTTTTGGCTACTTCCTCGTTTCTAGTTTTCTTTAAATTCGACCTAAATTATTCCACATACGGCTCAAAATCATCACACCGAGTAGTCCAGTGGGCACTCATTAAATATAATATAAACATAAAAATGCGTTTAAGGCTTATTAAAAGGAAAGGTTACGGGGAATAAATCAATTTTAAATCGCTGCTATGAAATGAAATAAATTAACGAATTTAACTTAACTTTAAATTAAATATTTCTACTTGTTATCAAATAAATCACTCCAAATTCCTAGTAAAGTAAAGAATTTAATCAGATTCTAAGTCAGAGATTAGTCGCGCCTTTTCGAACACCCTTATAGAAACGAAATCACTGCCATGTAATTAAAGTAATTATTTCTCATAAATCTAAATTTGATATGAAATTTAAAAATTATAAATTAAAGTTACTGATAAATAGTTATTAAGAAACCCGATAAGAACATAATTGCAATGATAATTATTAAAACTTAAATCACCCTGCAGAATCAAGACACTACTTTCCACCCATAGCAAGTTCTGAATGTCCAATCTCAGACACAAAATCAATTACCTTACCTTTCTATTCTGACAATGACTCTAATTTTACCACAGACAACGAAAATATGTCCCATGTAATGAAGCAACTTGACAACACTGCACTAGGGATGGATTTAATTACAGTTGCAGACTGGAAGATTATATCTCCAAAGCATATCCTGATAACCGCAATCTGCAACAACGTGCTGAGAAATGGAGTATGCCCTAAAAAATGGAAATTATTCAGAACGGTGCTAATCCTAAAACCAGGGAAAAAGGATGAAAGCTTTAAAACAAGCTCTTGGAGACCTCTAGCGATCATGGACACAGCATACAGGATTTTCGCAACGCTATTGAATAACCGTCTCCTAACTTGGATAAAGAAAGGTAATTTGATAAGCCAAAACCAGAAGGCAATTGGAATACCTGATGGTTGTGCTGAACACAGTGCTACATTACATCTAGCAATCGATCATGCCAAGAGAAGGAAAAAAGAACTCCATATAGTATGGTTAGATATTACTGACGCATTTGGCTCTTTGCCCCATGACCTTATTTGGTACACGCTTGAAGGCATGGGAATGAAAATGGAAACTATTTGCCTAATAAAAGAGCTATATAGAGACGTCAGTACCTTCTTCGATTGTCAAGGGATGATATCTGAATCTGTGAACATAACAAAAGGGGTCAAACAAGGATGCCCTCTATCTATGACCCTCTTTTGTCTATCTATTGACTACATCCTTAAGTCAGTGCTGAATGACTGTCCATTTCATTTACATGATATGAACATCAGTATCCTGGCTTATGCTGATGATATTGTCCTTATCTGTGATTCCTTCACAAAGATCGAGATGGCCTTGAGGAAAACCGTGAGATTGGCTTCTCATGCGAATCTCATATTCAAACCTTCAAAATCAGGATACTTGTCAATAAATAATAAGAACCCTGATACCTGCAAATTGTATTTATATAATGAAGAAGTACCGATAATCTCCAATAAGAACAAGTACAAATACCTTGGGATTGACTTCTCACATAAACAGAATCAGGATATTGACGGAAGACTTCAATCGGCGCTTGCACTAACTGACTCCCTGTTTAAGTCATATTTACATCCGGCACAGAAGCTAAATGCCTACAAAACCTTCGTACATTCAAAGCTCATTTTTTCATTTCGCAACTGTGTAATTGGACACAGAATTCTTGATTGTGACAGAAATCGGATTACACAGGGAAGAGAGAAACAGCTCGGATACGACCAGAAGATTAAAGCGCTTCTGAAGACAATGGTTGGGGATAAATTTCATGCTCTGAAAAATTACTTTCTATATGCCCATTGTAAATTGGGAGGACTTGGAGTGTCCTCATCCATAGATGAATATTTGATACAGAGCGTTACTGGAATAACGAGACTTTTTCATTCGTACAACACTGACTTCAGAGAGATGATGATAAAAGAACTCGCACATGCTAGAGGAGAGGAGAACTTTGAGGCTGCGCTTAAATGGATTAACTGCGAGATCGACAAGCCTTTCAAAAACGCCTCTTTCTTTGTGAAATTCCAGAAATCGGTATTTGCTCTCAAACGTAAATTCGAAATATACATCAAATTGAAATTCGAAGATAATAGCTTCAAATTGGAGATGAGATATAAAAATCGCATTTCATACATAGGATATCGTAACCTTGGAACACTCTCAAAAGACCTGCACGACTTTGTGGGTCTTCACTATGCTGAGAAATGCGAGTGCAGGGACGTATTGGAAATGCCATTGGAGACAGTATTACGGCTAAATACCTGATAGCCAGCGACATACTTAATGATGCGCAATACTGTTTCTTGGTAAAGGCTAGGAATAACCTGCTAAATTTAAATTACAATGCGTACCGCCTAAAATTCAGCCTAGACACAATGTGCAGACTGTGCCACCTGGATGCTGAGACCCAAGCACATGTGTTTAACCACTGTCTAGCAAAACCAAATGCCCGGAGAATTAAACATGAAAATGTTCTAATTAGCATAGTTGCCTTCCTAGAGAAAATTGGCTTTGAGATTGATGTGGAGAAATCTCCCAAATATATCTCAGTACCAACAAAGCTGAAGCCTGACATGGTAATTAGGTCCAATAGGAATAAAGAGATACACGTCCTGGACCTAAAAGTGCCATATGACTCGGTGGAAGGCTTTGAAAAAGCGCGGGAAGGCAACTATGTGAAATATAAAGATTTGGCCTTGGAAATCGGTAATGCATTTGGAAAAAAGGCTACAATATCCGCAGTGGTGATCGGATGCTTAGGAACATGGGACAAGAAGAACAATGCCCCACTATCGAAGATTGGGTTGTCTAAACCTGAAATTGTGTCTCTTGCGAGGATTGCATGTTCCAAAGCGGTAATTGCATGCTACCATATATACCGAGAGCACATATCATACACAAAGAGTACAATGGCACTACCATTTTCCATTTAAATCAGAATGTATACGAGGCAATACTGGTAATTGAATCGGTATTGCAGACTTGTGTTAGTAAGATAAAAACACCATAGTGTGATTAAAATGCTGAGCCTAGCTCGCATATTAGCCGAAAGGCCGCTTTTTATATAAAATAAAATTTTGAAAAAAAAAAAAAAAAAAAAATCAAGTTCTTTAAACCCTTCATAATGAAATGTATATATCAACTATAATTTGTTAATAATTTAAAACAAAACTAACTAATTAATATAATAAAATCCAAAACACAAATCAGGAAAGAAAATCCAGTATTAAAGTGCATATCATTTCCAAAGTTTGAATTGAATTGACGACACTCCTGTGGCCCAGTCAACCATAAAAAGGTTTCCAAAGTTGCCTCCGTCACCATAAATAATCCTAATCACGAGAGCTTTCCTGGAATAGGCTAATGAGAGCGTAGCTAAATAATATAAATGTACCCAACCTGCTCACCCCTAAACAAATCGAGTCCTAATAGCACATATTAGCGGCAGACCAAGACTGAAAAATGCGCTAAAAAATTACGTAATCATCAAATAAGAACAGATAGTAAATAAAAATCAAACCGAAAAAATCTCGAATGAAGACTACTATCCACCAAGAATAGTAAACAGAATCTATCCATGCATAAATTAAACTTGCCGCGATCCTCGAGATTAAACATTCCGTCGACGAATCGACGTAAACAATTTATCTAAATAATATACGTCGATTAAATCTAATTAACCCAAAATTCTCTCACACAAATGTCCATCGTCATGTTACCGAATTAACCGTGGTGCAGCGGATGTGCACACATCGACGTCGGTTCGTATAATTAGGTATAAGGGAATACCAATCGATCATTTTGTTATCATCATGCATCAAGATTTTGGAAATACGAGTTCTACGACCGCGGCGCTGGGAGGAGAAACAACAAAGGAATCGATTCCCACAACCTATGGTAATTCATATTCAAAATGTATTACATAAATTCTAAATCAATAATCTTTGTTTTTTAAATTTAAATGCATAATCATTTTCTTACATAAATCTTAAATTGATAATCAATTCTTTAAGTTTAAATGATTGATCATTTTCTTACGAAAAATTTCTAAATTGATAATTATAAGGTTGTAAATCACCAGTTCTCGTATCCGAACTGTAACTCAACATTTTTTTTTATTAATACCTCATTGTTTTCGTACAATCATACCGTCATTAAAATTTATAGGGATCTAACTCAATGGAAATATAACGACACCGATGTTTAGCCAAGGGAAATAGAATTTTCTGAGCGGCAGATCCAGTTACTTCTTGAAAGGTTTTTTTGTATGATTTTGACACATTCCATCAAACTTACAAGGACGGGTTTTAATAACCAGGTAGAAAATCTTAGAAGCTAATCTGGAAAACGCGGTATATTAGTTACAGTGATTCTGTAGACAAACCTGAATCCCTCCGGGCAATGCACAGTAAGAATCGCACGACCTTGGTAGATAATTCGAACCTCACCGAAATGCCTGTTACCCAAACTTTCGCAAACAGTTTATGACGCACAGTAACAACCACCCGAACCCTATAAATAAGCTACCAATTCGTCTGAGGAAAAGTCTTCTAACATCATTTGGTTGTCGGAGTCAAAATCATCTCTTTTCAATTTCCAAACAATTGTTTTGGGTAAATATACGTAAAGATTCAGGGACATCCGTGTCTGCAAACCGAACCGGAATTTATTAATGGGACTAAATAAATTGATATCCATTTAAAAATTTTTTCACGCTGAAAATATAAAGCCTGTTAAGTGAATTTTCATACGCAAAGATTTCCATGTCCACAATTGTGTATAACTTTTATGATATTAGATCGGCATAGATGATTTTTCAATGTCGACAAGCGAACAGTTGAATAAAAGATTATGATGATTCGATATGTGGACTGATATTAACCCGAATCGAATTAATATTATATTGTATATATAAGCGTGGAAGAAATAGGATTAATTAGGTGCCAATAATCAATTATAGTCAATTCCGTTGCTAAAATCATCCACATTAATAATGTTCATTTCAGCAATTAATTCGACGGATCATGTGTCAATTTCTCTCGCAGACCGGTGGAGATGGGCCTGGGCCCGTTACAGACAAGAGAGATGTCCCGAATTTCCTCCATCAAGGTTTCTCAACAGAGACAATCTGGGGCAAGAGATGGCCGAAGAATGGAGCCCGGCCGAAGAAATCTACCGGCAGGCTCGACATCTGCTCGAAAACCTAGAATCCCATCAAAGACAAGTGGATCTACAGGTGGTCCGAGCTCGCCAGTATCTGGCGAACGTCGAAGAGGACTCTCTGGCGGGTCGGATCGCTGACAATTATTGGCACCCCCGACAGGTCTCCCCGACACAGGCCCCTCAAGCAACCACGGTCCGAGCCCGCAATACAAAGAGACCAACCATGTCCATCTCGGGCTATACGCCCGAAGAATGGGTGGCGAAGGGTTTTCCCTGATCAATCAACAAACAGATAAGAACGCAAATTTGATGAACCTTGATTAATAAATAAATGAAATTAATTGTATTATTTTTTTTTGTTTAGAATTTTTATTACTTTTAAATGATTTTTCATTAGTTTGTTTGGGTTAAACCTAGATCATATGATTACGCTCTATTAGTAAATCTCTCACCTTTAATCATTCTTTTTACTAGTCATGGAACCTGTTCAAATACTACGAAAAGAATTATTCCGCGCCCAGCAATCAAACAAAGCTCTATATGAGCAGATAATTCAACTCACAAAGGAGGTTCAACAGGTGAAATCCACCTGGGTGGACCCAACGAAACTCAAATCTATCCACCACCGTCTCACAGCTGCTCAAAAAGGTTGGGCTGAGGAACGACAACTGAATCAGAACCTCCGGACGCAGATAAGGGGGTTGGAAGTCGCCCTGGCCGCCAGTCGTGAAGGAGAAGCGGTGACTTATCCTCTTATTTTCGCCCCATCCCAATTGGCGTACCGGGATTCAGTCAATAACCCAACGTCCGTAGCAAATCCACCAACAATACCCTCGAACAGTTACAGGCCGGGGCGTAAAGAACGCGCCCGACGTCTGTCAAACAAACTAAATTAATGTGTTCGGTATTTGCGTACAAATTAAATTAACTTACGAATATTGTCTAATTTACTCGGTTTTTGTTTTATGAATTGAATGTAAATTATATTTATCGTTAAATCACTTAAAAGTGGTATGTTATAAAATGTAAATAAGGTTAAATTGCTGCCGAAAAGTCATGAGCATTCGCGCTTCGTCGGAGAAATGTCATTCCATCGCTATCCATCAACATGAGTCTGATTTTGAACCTTCTCACACAGGGGACATTGTAAAGCGAGCACAGGTCTTCCATCGACAGCTCGTTGAACCCGAGGGTTGTCCGGGCAATTACAGTATTAGTAATAGTGCTCACTTTTTGCGACTATCCACCCACTCGAACACATTTCCAACGTTGCCTAGTAACGGGTGCCGAGTGGTAGTTAAAGAAAATATTTATATGGCGTTACCGGGGTAAAATGAGATTTAAACAAATAGCGAAACCCAGTAACCCACCAATTGTAAGGAGTATTTAATCTTGTTATTTACTTGAAGCGATATTTTAAGGATAATTTAGTTATCAAACTTATTTATTTACATTTAAAGTTCTTAACAATATTTTAAAGATAATTAAATCATCAAACTTATTCATCTATATTTGAAATCTTAACATCTAATTAAATGATTTTTTAAAGTTAATTGAGTTATCAAACTTATTCACGTATATTTTAAAAATCTTAACATCTATTAAACGATAATTCAGAGTTAATTTAGTCATCAAACCTATTCGATTATACTTTAAAATGTTTGCAGAATTGATAGCCTTTGAGGAATAGTCATATTTTGGTCTGCTAATTCTCCACATGAATTTCATTAGTCTAAACTAGATCATTTCAGTACGGTTTTCGTGACATCGTCCTTGAGGGTCCTTATGGCTTAAATTTTCTTTACTTTTCCTTCCGATTTTTTATCTTTGGAACCGCCCCAATTTTTGCATTTATTTTGGACCTTAAAAAGACCGTCTGGGTGTTCACTGCTTCAGTAGTTTTTCGTTTCATTTGGAGAAACTAATCCTTCATATTATATCGGTTTATATCAGGTTAACTATGAAGTTTTAGCGCAAGATGACGTCTCAAAATTTACGATTTAGTTATCTTAGGTCTTTGTTTAACGTGGCCACATAATCGTGCGTAATGCTGACTTGAAATTAGGGTTCCTTTGGGTCTGAAATCTTAGCTTAGGTTGGTTAAATGTTATCGGTTCGTGGTACTAGCTCAATGTTTACGATTACTTTAGGATCCTATTAGCAGTTATTTTTAAATTTACAGCGATTGTTCGTTTTTTAATATTCACAACAACGATTTCATTTTACTAATTCCCCGTCACCTTCCCCTTGATTGACCTTAGGCGCATTATGTTCATATTACAATTAATGAGTGTCCACTGGACTACTCGGTGTGGTGATTTTGAGCCGTGTGTAGAGTAATTTAGGTAGATTTTAAAGAAATCGAGAAACAAGGAAGTAGCTAAAAACCACTTCCTTATTTCTCCTTTCTTCTATACGGGATGATATTGAAGTTCCGATCCCTGCGTTCCGCACGCCGGGTCTTCACGGGCACAGATCATCGGCGATATTCCACGCACTTACACGAATCTGAATAATATGTTGATTTTAATTACTTGTAAGGTGTCTTGGCTGTGGGCCTGAAAAATTTCGACATAAAATAATTATAGAAAAATAAGTTGAATGTTATCAATAATTTATTAATAATAAAACAATATAATAAGTACTTGATCCATCGAACAATTCATCATACAAAATACTACTCTCCCCACGCCGTCATCCAAGCAGAGCTCCATCGAGAGTGTGAGGACGCGACGTGGAGAGAGAGTTCCAAAATAAAACTCACCCTAAAATAGATTTTTAAGAAAATTAAGTCACGATTTTCAAAAACGATTTTTGATATATCGTTATGTGAAAATGCATCGGTATATATACCTATTTTTGTCCCTAACCTTGCGTGTTCTTCTTGATTTAGTAAAACAAATTTTGACCTTGGATTTTCTAGTGTATTCTAATCTTGATTTTTATTATTTCGAAATTTTATTTGACAATTTTTTCTTTAGATTTTTAATTGAATTATTTCTAATTCAAATTATTTGATTTTTATTTCATTTTCATGAAACTTGGTATTTTTTAATAATTATCAAATTTTGGTCAAAATCATTGGGTTTTTGTGTTATGTTTATATTTAATTCGTGTGGATCTTGGTGCATTTTGTTATTATTTTAATTTTATTTGTATGTTTATTATTTTATATTTTATTATCCTTTTTCTCATATTTGATAGGGCTTAGTTGATGTTTTAATAAATTTGAATTTAAATTTGCATGTTATATTTGCATGTGTGTTACCGATTCATTTAAACATTTACAAGGCCGTTTGTGTTCTGGCCCAACAGGTCCAATGAGCTGCCGATAGAAGGCCTGTGCTCGATTTCGATTTTTAGGTCCCATTGTTCTCCTACCTCCTTCAAATGTTAACCTATACTCTCATATCATTTATCATTACGTCTATTCCCATGGTCTTTCTTATCGTTGTCCGTGTTGATGATTTTTCTATAGCATGTAAACCCTTTGTTATGTAAATATCCCACCCCGTATCTCTCTTACCCTTATCCCTATCATAACTACTATGTGTTGAGGTCTCGATTTTAGTGAGTCTCAACTTGCACTGGTTACTTATATAAATCAGAAGACAAAGTCAAATATATGTATATACTTTATTAATAAATAAAAATTTACCAAATATTCCAAGATTCAAATTCTTTCAAATAGATACAAATTATTTTGAAGCAATTGATAAATAAAAATTGGGTGCGTGTTGTATAATTGTTAAAATGTATGTCGGTGCGTGTTATGTGAATGCGTGCAAAAAATAGTGTAGAACGTTATCTGTTCGAATTTAAGATCTCAAAAAAGATTTCCTTTTTAAGATCACTTCTTTAGGTAAAAATTTAAGGGCGAATTAACTGAGAAATACTTCAGTATTTATACTAAAATATTTTATCAGTGAAAAGATTTTATTTATTTTAAAATTTATTTTATTTATTTAGTATTAAAAAATCCCCTTAAAAATTCTAGTTTTATTTGTTCAATATTAGAGAAATTCCTTCTTATTTATTTAACAACATATGTTTATATTCCAAATTTATTTTTAAGAAATTCTGTTTATTTATTTTGTATTTATTATTTTTTCTTTAATTTAGTTGTTTCAGATATTATTAAAATAATAAAACCAAACCAAAAATTTTTTAATTACATATATAAAATAAAACATGACCAAGGGTAATAAAATAATAAAATTATAAATTATACATATTCAAGTTCAAATTGTTCAAAATAATAAAATTAAATATCTACATTGAATTGCTACCAATTAATATTAATTATTTACAAAATATCCACATCAACTAATAATCAATCAATTAATAATTTGTCATAATATTGTCTGAAAAGGATAATAATTGTTCGACGCACAGGGGATGTATTTGATTGTTAGCATATTGATTTTGACATATAGAGGATTGATTGTTGATTGTTCGAATATTGATAAGGAATTGATTGTTCTGCTGGGATTAAAAGTTTGAATGATCTGCATATTAGGAATTGACATCGATTTTGGGATTCTGCTTCTTGGGAATTTATTTGTTTTATGCCCGTTCCTCAGCATATATGTTCACCCTGAACTTGCCAGGCCCCGCCTTGTAGTACTTGTTCAGGATAAATGTGGTGATGGGTCTACCCTCATCATCCAACATATGTTCCCTATTATTGTTACTATTATTATCATTGTTCCTATTATATGCATTATCTTTATTAATTGTTACTGCTATTACATTTATTATTCTTATTACTACTATCACCGTTGTATTTGTTATTATTATTATTATTATTATTATTATTATTATTATTATTATTATTATTATTATTATTATTATTATTATTATTATTATTATTATTGTTGTTATTATTATTATTGTTATTATTATTATTGTTGTTACTATTATTATTATTATTATTATTATTATTATTATTATTATTATTATTATTATTATTATTATTATTATTATTATTATTATTATTATTATTATTATTATTATTATATTATTATAATTATCATTATACTTACTATTATCATTATTATTATCAAATTTTTGTGTAAGGATTCGTCCTTATTCCTCGGCAAAAAAAATATACTTTGCTTATATAAAAATTTAGCTGTAATCCAGCCTTATTTTACAGTTTTCGACAAAGTATTTTCCTTGATTCGAAAATTTTTAGCAGCGTACCGCCCTTATTTTACAGTTTTATAAGGATATTATACTAACAATTGAACAACATTCCACTTTTACTTTACTATTTTCTATAAATATTTTAATTAATTCGAAAAATTTGAGCAGCGATCCGCCCTTATTTTGTGGTTTCAAGAGAATATTATGCTAACAATCGAACAACATTTCACTTTTACTTTACTATTTTCTATAAGTTGTTTAAATTATTCGGAAAATTTGACCAGCGTTCTGCCCATGTTTTTCGTCTCAATTCAACATAATTTATTTAATTCTTATATATTATTTAAAACATTATTTTTCCTGATTTTAGTCGTTCGGATTAATCTTTTTCCGATGGCTATTAATTTTAACTGTTGCTATTTTCCCCGCAACACTTTCCTTCCCTTTGTCCTTATGATCTATTTATGTTCATATTACATTTAATGAGTGCCCACTGGACTACTCGGTGTTAGTGATTTTTAGCCGATTGTGGTTAAAAAGTTTATGTCGATTTTATCGAAATTGAGTGCAAGAAAGTTGAGCCAAAAGATCCACTCTCTTTCGCTATTTACTGAGTTCTCACGCCGGAACCTTCACGGGCACGACTGTTGGCGGACTTACACCGCACTTACACAGTCGATTGGGGTGTGTGATTTTACTGCCTTGCAAATGTTTTGGCTGTGGGCCAAAAAAAAGAATGAATGAAAATTACCAGATCAATTGGGTAAAAGCCTCGAATGCGTGAAATAATTGTCGGAAGTTTGTAAGCATATAATAGAAATTCATGGTAGCATAATTCATAATTCATCATATATTGGAAATTCGTAGTAGCATAATTCATAATTCATCATATATTGGAAATTCATAGTAGCATAATTCACAATTCATAGCATTTACAGCACCAGTCTACTGATCAGCAAATTCGCATTCATCCATGCAGTTAGCTGCAACGCACACTACTACGATCAGTCTCCAAGTGAGACTGAAAATCAGTATTCCAGTTAAATTGAAAATAATACTGCAAAGTAGTTGTGTTAATATGTGAAAACACATCAGTATATATACCTATAATTTGGCCTTAACCTTGCGTGTTATTTTTTATTGCGATTAAACAAAATTCGACCTTGAAATTATTAATGTTATTTAAATTTAATTTTTATTAATTTCTTAATTTAAATTGGCAATTTATTTTTAACATTTTTAATTAAATTTATTCAGCCAAAAATATTTTATTTTTATTCATTTAATTCATTAATTTTTACTTTTATATAAATGGTCATTTTACGGTCAAATTTTCTTGTTATTATGTTATTTTCTATGTAGATTTCGTGCGGTTCTTGATGCATTTTGTATTTATTTTATTTTACTTTTATGTTTTTAATTATATATTTATTTATATTCTCTCAGATTTTAAAGTGTTTAGTTGGTGTTGTATATTGTATTTTAAGTTATCTTGGTGCTGGGTTTTCGTGCTGTATTACTGATGCATTTAAACAATTCTCAAGGCTATTTGTTTTCTGGCCCAACAGCTAGCACATTTATGAAATTTATATAAATAAAACTTATAACTGAAATCAATTGTTTGTAAAATGAGAATATCAACGCATTTCGAAAGCTACCAAATTGTTAATGAAATATTTACCAATATCATGCCAAGATATGCTCACACGAAACATCTTATGATATGATGGACGAGGATCAAAAGAAACAGAAGAATGGCTGTCGAAAATCTGATTAACAAATGAATTACTATAAAAACTTAGCAAAAGAGTTAAAAATTGATTAAAATAAGAGTTTTATATAAAAGGTAATATGATTCAATAGAAAGCCAAATAAATAGTAATTAATTGAATTGAGTAGTTAAAACTTTAAATGTGTAATTTAAAATTTAAGAGCTCCCTAAGATATAAAGTCAAAAATATTAACTGATAAATAAATAAATTATTGATTATGTCATTATTCGTCATAAAAAGAAAATAAATTTCCGCGTTTGTTAAGTAAAAGATTTTAAAAGTGAAGTGAGTTGGATATAAATTGCGAAAATGTAAATTATTTTGGTAAAGAATAAAATAGAATCATTTAGGTGAAATTTATGTTGGGCTTAGAGCAAAAATTAAAACAAAATCATCAATAAATTAAAACAAAAAATAAGAATGAGGAAAATGGTCACTGCACATACACACGCACAGCAAGCAGAGATCAAAAATAAAATAAAACATATTAATTAAAACAAAATAAAAATATAACAAAATTAAATAAAACAAATAATTAATTAAAATTCTTGGAAAAGCCTACAGCTGCAGAAAGAAACATACGTGAAATGAAATAAACTGCCAGAACCTTGCAAAATAAGGTTTAGAAAAAACACAGGCAAAAGTGGCGACCAAGAAATAAAACCACACAAAAAATTATAAAAATAATTCGAAATTAATAGAACAATTAAAAAGCCCTAAAAATCGCGAAAAATCGTCTATTGGTCGCACACAGGCACAAAAATACTATATAAGCAGTGACCAATTTCATTATTTTTTAACCTTATCATTACAACTAAAAACTTTAAAAAACTTTGAAAACTACTTATCAACTGTTTGAATCGATTTTACGAAGTAAGGAAGTTTTAGTTTATAATTTTTGTAATTATTATGATGTCGTAATCACATTTAATATTTAAATACAGCCTTTAATGTTTCGTAACGTTTTAATTTTGTTAATGAAATTCTATCAATCATATGTATGTATATCGAGGTCCCTTAAATTATGTAACATACGTATTGCAATAGTCATCAAGAAGGCAGATCGGCGATCCGGCTGGCGGATTAAGTTCCCTAGTTGTGATCACGGGTCGAGCCTTCCTGAAATCTCGGTCTGTCCGCGACGGGGCCTGGTCGAACGACACAGAACTCTACCCGTACGGCACCGTTAAACCACTCGCAACGGCTGATGGAAACGTCGGTCGAGGCGAGCAGTAAATATAAAATCACGGGAAGAACGTTATTGACTAGGGGTACTTAGGATGATCAGCAACGGTCATTAGGAAGTGTTTTTCAATAAAAACCTCGACACTAATTTAGAAAAACGGGTAGCAGTGATAAGTTAATGATGAAAGACTCAATTAAGTACTATCTGAACGGAAATACGAATTTTCGTGGATGTCAGAAACTGTATTCAGCCTTGTTAAGACAACCTGGTAGCAGTAACTACGTCGTCAGAAACAATTACGCTAGGATCTAAAAGTAACTCGAGAATGTCGATCTTATTTACAATACCACAGAGTGCTAGAGACTCGGCAAAGTCAACTACACGTCTAGCACCAACAAATTACAACGCACCTAACCGTGCAATAACGATCGATAAGCTAGCAAGAACGCCTCCATTCAAAACCTTCACGCACCATTGGACACAACACTATGACATTACATATTCCATTAAATCGATCGATACGGAATGTTAATCGACCCGAAAATCTTATTAACCATCGGAATTTACCGGTGAGATGCCACCTAGGCAACCCCTAATTTTAATTAATAAAAACTTTGCCACCTACTCTTTACCGAGACGACCCGCTAAATTAGCATCAACATTCACTCAAATCGAGTTGATTAAAATAATAATTTGTTGTGGTCCTGTTTTTGATTTAGTCTATAGCGGGAAATAAGAATTCCAGTACGAAAGCGTGAATAAGGTAGGAGACGTAGACGGAGAGCCACCAAAGATTAAGGGCACTTCATTCTAGTCCCCAAGTTGATTCCCTAAGACAATACGATTATGGCAAAAAGTTTATAATTATTAATAATATCGCAGTGGAAATCATTATTATTATTACGATTAGGGTATAATTATTATTAATAACATTACCACTATAATAAGATTGTTGCAGTTATAATGTTACTACTATCATAGTCATAATCATTGTAGCTACTATCACTAATGTTAACAGTACTCTAGACATAACCATTAAGAGTACGCCCTAAATCTTGCTGTAATGTGATAGCTTCCATTGGACTTGTCCTTCCTTACGAACGAACATAGTTGAAACATCAGTGATAATACATCTTAATTGTAGTTCTAAATAGCTACACATACTAGTAGGCCCTATGAATAATTAACCGCATCTCTGTTTAGCTCTATTCCAAGGAAACTCTGCCAATATCGAAATGTCAAACTTGTCGAATCTTCCGCGGATACCTCGACTCTCCTCATCAACGATAGCCACCAGACAGAAACTCGATCAATTAGAGAGAGATCACGCTCTTCTGCAGGCGAAATATGAGAAAATAAAGGGCACATGGAGTTCGCCCGAGGCAACCCGCAGCTTGTATCAAAAGATCTCTCGCCTTTTTCGGGCCAGAGACGATCTTATCATCGAAACTCGAAGTCAGCGAATCACGATCGCTGAACAAAGTGCCGCGCTTCGACGGATATTTACGGAAAACGAGGTCCGGTCTCGTCTACCGAGCTGCGGTTGGGCACAAGATATCAATATCATTCCAGCTCAACATCCTCCTCTCAGTCAAGTACCTCGACAATCCGCGAAAGACGTCGAGCTGAGGTGAACCTTCTATGGGCAAACGAAAGAGCCGGAGAGCATGCTGAAAGACATGACCCGCCCCCTGCCTGTGCAGAATTTGAATTCCCGGAGCTGGATCCGGATGTGGTATATGCACCGTCCATGACAATCTATCCGCCACCTACTCCGATCTTCATCGACCTAGAAGCGGACGAACCGGAAACCCCAAGCTTAAATCGTATCTCAGAGAGTCTGGATCTTGCACCTGACGAAATAGCCATTCTAAGTGGGCAAGTGCCGTCGAACACCCACTCTACAGTAGAACTACCAATTGTAATAAACCAGGAAGAGCCGAGTCCTTCAACTTCAACTTCAACCCATCGACTCCCGAAACGTCGACGTTTACCGGTCGATATTGATGATGAATCTGGTACATAGATTGTGAGGGACGCATTCTTCTATGGGAGTATCCATTGCTTAGTACCTTCGACCCCTCTTTGGTCCATCGTTATCTCCATTTTGAACTTTATCATCGTGGTGTTTCTTTTATATGTAATTATCGTAAATGAATAAATAACTATTTCGTACATAGCCTTCTAATTATTTTGGAATACATAAATGAATTCACGGATAAGTAAATTTAAATATGATATAATTACGTTGCTAATTTAATAACTAATATTTCGGAAAATTGTAAATAACAAAAATAGTGAATGATCAAAGCAGAAATGATAAATAATTCCCACGATAACTCAGGGGATATGGTATCAATAATCGGTACTAATGGAAATTGATTGACTAAAGTTCTACGATAAACGTTCTCATAATTCATCCCGCATCAGTCAATGCGATAAATCAGGTTCACCGAAAAAATCACAGGATTAAGATAGGAAGCGTAAGACCTTCGAGCAACCGCAGTGAACAGGGAAACGAAGGTTGTTCGAGGAGTAGTATTGGAGACAATGCTCACCTGCTCGAATGGCATTCGGCTGTTGCGTACAGTACCAACATGATTTCGATCATGGGTACGCGACAGTGAAATAAAATCGTGAGGTGTGCACGGATAAGTCAGTCCTAGATCACAGATAGGATGCTTAGTAGCAAGGAGTATGAGGTCGTCATCGATAAAATTTTCCGTACACCAACATTTATTAGAATAAAAAAACTCGCTGGATTTGAGAAATGTGCGATGTGGTTTGTTATCATTGTTTTGTTTTTGTGTAATTTGTATCTTTTTAAAGTATTAATTGAATCAAGTTCTAAAAACTCTTTTGTGTTACTTGTCCAGTGACTAACATGCAAGTCTCCTCCCACCTACCACTTGGAAATTATTCTTATTTCTTTTATGCAATAATTTCAATACAAAAATTATTTATAGTACTAAAACTGCAATTGCATTTTTTTTAACATCGGTAAACAATAATTTGATCTAAAATGAAATTGTATATTAATATTTACACTTTATTAATCAAATCGCACAATTATTGTAAACAATCTTATTCTAATAAATCATTAATCTTTAAATAAATTAAATATTAAACAATGTGAAGATGATAATCCAAGTCTAGCAACTCCAGCTTTATGGTATTTAGCCGCTGATAAAGTTTGTTTATCAAGTGAACATCGTTTATGCATGGCAAGATGTACATAAATTATAAATGCTAATAGTGAATAACCAAAATATATTATTAATGTAAACAGTTTGCAAAATTCTTTGTAGATTTAGCTGAAACCGTTGCTCTAACTGATATTGAAGAAGGCATGAGAATCGATCCAAGTGTTACAACGAAAGCTAAAGTTCTAAAGCCTGATGTAACTTATAGTAATGTTAGTGGTTGTAAAGAACAAGGTGAAAAGTTAAGCAAAGTGAAAGTTGACATAAAGTTCAACAAGGTCTCAAAATTATTAAGGCTCCAATGTGTACTGGTATCTTAAAAATAAAAATAACGATGTCTTTGCTTAAAAACCTTCAGTAAATATTACAAATTACTTCTACAATCACTTCTTTGTTATCAGAATGAGTACGTGTTGTATTATTGTTACATATTATGCTGCTTATTACATAAAACTTGCTTAAAATATCTTTGTTTATGTCAGTTCCAAAATTGATAGCAATTTCTAAATTGCACAATAGGTGCTAATTTTTGGGGCGAATTGAATTGTAATTCATGTGATTCACTTTTGTCGAAGAAATTATTTATGCAGTATCAAACAAATTGGTGCAAATGAATAGCTACAACCTTTGTATTGGTGTAAATTTCTCACATATTGAGCTAATAGATCAGGGCGGCCCGTCAAATTTCTCATCAAATTTTTTCTGTTCTTTTATTTGTTTTTATTTTGCATTAAAATTTATATACATTTACAATTATATGAAATACTTACTTTTTAAATTTTGTATTTTTGTTCTTTGCTTGTTGCATTAAAATTTATATATGAAAAGTTTGCTTTTTTTGTATTTTTATATTATAATAATGTTTATTAGTATATATAAAGCTTTGTAAATTATTAATGAGTGCGGCCCGCCACAAAATTTTAAAATTTAAATTGGCCCGTTGGTTAAAAAGGTTGCTCACCCCTATAATAGATGAGGTATTCATCACTATGGAATAAAAGATTATCTAATGCAGTAGTTCTCAATGTGGTTACTGAAATTTTCTTGGTGGCCGGTACTGTATTAATAAGCAATTGGGGGCAAACAAGAAGTCGTGGTGTAGGTGGCCACTCACAGACGAAATTTAAAACAAATAATATAAAATTAATAATTTTTGTGATTTTGCAATCTAAGTTATTAGAAATTTAAATTCTGAATTATAATTTATCTTATTACATTTGCACAGTAGATGAGTCTCAACAACTAAGTATGTTGGACAACTATTACACAATTTATTTACTCCAGCCAGTTTTGAGATGGCTATAGGTATTTGCATGGATTTGTGCTACGTATCACAAGGCGTTATTTATGTCTAAAATATCAGATGGATTGAACTGGAAAAACTGTTATAATGAGAGGCGTTAAAAAATGTTGCAGTGCATAATTACATTTTCACGCCAATCTGTGACTCCAATCAGAAGCTTCAAGCGACAATTATTCGTTGTATAAATCTTCTTTTCTGAAATCTACCTGTTTAAGTCCATATGCGGCCTATGAAGATTTTAGATCATGAAAATGGGAACCGGCAGAATCAGCCGACTTCTATCTCAGTTCTTTTAAGCGTCTTAGAGAGCTGGCAAAAATTCGTAAAGAAGGTATCACAATATCTTTTGACGTGAGACTTCCACTTGGCGTTTCAAAATTTCTACAGATAGTCGGATACAGTAATCCTGAGTCCCTAATCTAAAATGCTCGAATTATTTTAGAATGAGAGGTTTCAATGAAATCTCATACCTGGAAGGCATAAGCTGTCATTGCCAAACGGAAAACCAGAAGCAAACTCAAATGTTTCTCATGTGTTATGGAAGGCCATTTTGCAAAGAACTATATGAATCGGAAAATTTCAACCGGAAATTGTGAACGCCGGCAGTTTCCTTCAGAACCATGTGGCGCCAGAAGTCAAAATTATCGCTGTAAAAATCAAAAATAGGTTATGTAGGTAGCTCTCAATCGATTCTTGCAAGGAAATATGTATTTCGGACAAGTTGATAGTTACAACGGATGGCAGAAAGTTCAAGTGTCGTTAATCATCTCTGATAGAGTACATGATTCAGGATAAGTTAGTTATTTTGACGTGCGTCGTGATGGACAAACTAGTTTTGGAACTCGATCTAGTTCTCAATTTGGATTCAATTGAGCAAATAGGGGGGAGTCTTTATCGACGGAAAGGGAGTATCTTTTTGAAATTACGTAGCATTGGCCGCTACAGCGTATCGTACTGATCAAATTTCTGACTAGAATTTTGAAATCATATTTTATGGATCGAAATAGACGGTGAAATGGAAATGGTCTGGAGGGCCACCAACACTCCAAAACCCATGTGGAATGTATCATGTGAAGGACGAAGTACGTATTACTTCGTCTGCTCAGAAAAGATTCGTCAATGGCGACGAATGAGGAAGGAGTTAGTCCTCCTTCATTTGCTTAATGCTTATTTATAGATCCTTGTTGAATGGAACATGTGACGCTCTCAGGTAGTATGATACGCCGAAAAACAACACTGTTTCACTCGGTTGGAATTTGACCTTAATTACCCTCTAGAATCATATCAAAGATCTTACGCAAAGTGATTTTCTCGGGCGAAGTCATCCGCGAAGTCACGCTCAGTTATATTGATGATATCGCAGTTGATATTTCAAAAGTTGACCAGAAAGCAGTAATAAAACTGCTCGATTCGTTTAATTTTGCAACAAATGATCCAGTTCCTATTACAAACTCAAAAGCGCTGGGAGTGTTTATCTCACAAACAGACAACAATGAGCTGCGATGGAGAAGAGGAAATAAATATTATGATCAGGCATTATCCAATTACAAGGTGGTTGAGAGTGCCTAGTTGCTTTGTTATGCTTCTGAGTGATGGGAATTCGTGGTATGATGATATCGGTCAAGAGAGTAAATTGCTGATGTATGAACGGATAGACCATGTTAGAAACGAAGATCCAGTCGGAGGAATATGGCCAGTGGATAAATGTGATGAAGGTAAAATTGGTGTGACGCTCGTAATCTAGCTTTTGGAGTCTGCTTAGAAATCAAGAGAAATATAGTTGAAGACGCATCATGAGTGTGGAAGAAAGATAATCACCTGCACATTAATGTCGTAGCGGTTCCACGAGGTATCAATCTTGCGGTTTAATGGAATCTCCAAAGGCTGGTCATCATCAAGCCAAAATAAAATATCTTTGGGCTTATAGATCAGAAGGAAACGGAATAGAAAAATAAAACCAATGAATCATAAAGCGAATAGTTGAGAGATCAGGCTGAGACCCGTCAAGGCTGTTTTCTTCTATGACATTACGACACATTCAGATCTAGACAGTAACACCATTTCGTAAAAGGTGCACTTCGGAACAGAATGGAGAAGCCTGAAATTTCTTTTTGCAGATACTGCTTCATTGGCACTATACCATTGGCAGCCATGCATTCGTTAAATCACCAAACGCGAAGTGCAACACTAAATGGACAGTTGGCATGATCACAGATATCATTTCCTCTACGAATCTGGAAGTTGATCGAATGTTAGACGTGTAAGTAACCGGAGAACAGTTACCAATTGTCCGGACAAAGTAGATACTTTAAGCGGAGCAATTTTGAAACATCCTGATCTAGAGGATTCATCGAATTCTAGATCAAGGAAAAAACGAAGACCTCCAGAATGGTTGAAAGACTATGAGATTGACCCTAAGATCACGAGGGCGTGTATTGATTTTGATATTTGATTTTTATATTATCACAAAATAGCAACATATTTCGTTGCGGCATTTTCATCGAATTTAAGTATATTCATTAATTTGTAATATTAATATAATTTAGTTATTCAAATTACTTTGTCTTCAGCGATTTCTTATGGAACAATAGAATCTTATTACAAAATAAACAATTAGTAATGTATAAAATTAACAAAACAAGAGATATATGACCGTTAGCACATCATATATCCATTATTGATGAATTATTTTCATTTAATATTTCTTTGCAAAATTTCAAAGCCTGTTTTTCTTTTGCTTCTCCGAACCTTAAATTAATAATATTTAAAATGTGCTTTAAAAAGCTACCATATTTCTGCTACGACACCAATAGTATATCGAGGCAAGCAGTTACAAGACATCTAAGAACTCTCTCAGGATGCATTTCAGCTGCTAGAATACCTTGTACATTCTTGTAACTTCTTTTATATAGCCTTGCTTGAATCAATGGACAGATGTGATGTTGCACAATTAAATATTTTTATAAGAGAAATCGATGATAATTTTAATGTCTTTTTAGAACTTGTCAGTCTTGAGTCATTCCGTGATAAAACAAGAGGATTAGACATATTTGAAAAAGTAAAATCATGCCTAGAAAATCTAAAAATGGAATTTAACAAACTTATCAGTGTTTATACTGACTCAGCACCATCAATGATAAGTAAAGTAAATGGCGCTACAACTCTGCTTGAAAATTGTTTAAAACGTTCTATATTTAAATATCACTGCATTATACATCAAAAGCCCCTATGTGGCAAAATTTTAAATATGCAGCACATGATGTTGCCTATTGTGAAATTTGTGAATAAAATAAGAGCAAGAGCATTAAACAAACGAGATACCAAATAATACTGTGAATTGTTAGATTTGGAATATGGAGAACTTATCCTTCACTGTGAAGTGCTCTGGCTTTCTAGAGGACAGGTTCTGAATAGATTTTGGAAATTAAAAAACGCCGTTTTTAATTTTTTGAAACAAGAAAATCAACTACCTGTTGAAAGAACTCTATTATTTGGTAAAAATGGCTATTAGATTTGGCATTTCAATTGATGTTACTAGCCTTCTTAATGATCTAAATTTAAAACTACAAAAGAAATACATTATTTAAAAATTTAGTAAATAGCGTCAGTTCATTTAAAATGAAATTAAAATTATTTATTTCTCAGTTAGAAAACAAGAATTTAATTTGAAAAACAAAAGTAAATTTGCTGAGGATAAAAGCAGTTTGACTAAGTATATTGAAAAAATAAATATTGTTTTTATACATTTATAAAAATATTTAAAAATGTTAATTATGCCAATGAGATATTTTATTTAAAAACCCATTTAATGTTATAAATTATGTTTCGTAACCTCTTCTAGTGAGTAGAGAAAACAGACAACTCCACGTTACATGCAGATCTCGTTCTCGGTTTTTAAATCACTCAGAACCTTCTTTCTTATCCATCGCATCAAACAACCGTAGTACAGAATTATCTTTATTAAGAGAGGCTTCCCGTGAGCTGTAGTATCACCACAGGGGTTCACTGCAGCAATCATTTTCTCTTACAAAAGATTATATATACTATTGTAAATTGATCTCTAATAAACCTGTTTTTTGAAATAGCGTAAATTGATTGATTTGAAAGTTTGAGTTATTTATTTTCCATAGTTAAACAAATCAGATCTAAATCTTTCATTTAATTTTCAACCCAACATGATAGTAAAAGGATAAAAAATGTGTTTGAGTTATATGACTCATATGAGCTCCCTGTGAAACAATTGGCGCGTGGTATGCTTAAGGTTGGCCACTATTGTTCTAATCCATTCCATATCCTTTTGATTTTACTTTACTTATTTCTAAAATATTCATTAAAATTAAATTATTATGCTTATAAGAGAAATCGTGTATCTTTATCATGAGTACTATTTTTGTTTTTCTTCATATCAATGGATAAGAATGAATAAATTCGATGCTTACTCAAACTTTTGACAAAGTTTTAACGAAGTGTACTGATAAAGTGTTTTTAATAGGTAATTGATTTTATTCTTCAATTAAGTTTTTGCTTAATGTATACAATTTTTAGACAAAACTTTTTACGCATTTTATTGAAATACAATAATTATTTTATTTGGTTTTTTCTTGTACTGATGCAAAATGTTGTTTAAAATTATGTTTCTATTAGCTAAATTAATTGAAATGATTTAAATTTTTTTTTAACAAATATAGAAATTTTTAATTTTAAATCTGATTTTATATATTATTTTTGAAAATAATAAACTATATTCTCAGTTTTATTTTAAAAAGATATTAATATATTATATTATAGTAAAAATGAATCTGTATCTGGACGATTATTTTAAAACTTCTTTTGAAGAGAAAATACTGATGTAAGTTATTGATTTCAAATTTTGCTAGCATCAGTATGTTTTAGAAAAATGCCAGAAAAGGAAAATGATCATTTAACCAACGCAACAAGATTATTAGAAAAGAGAAGAGAAATGAGTGAAATCGATCAGGCATTGAATGCTCAAAAAGAGGTTAAATCGATATTTAAGTATTCACTTTTATATTTTAACATAATTTGTAGGAATTTCACATGAAAATCGAAAGTTTGACTCAAAGAAGAGAGGAATTAGAAAGAAAAGAAAACCAGTTAAGAGAATCTCTGATGAAATTTGACAAATTTCTTCAAGAAAATGACGCAAAGAAAAATCGAGCTTTGAAAAAAGCCTTAGAAGAAAAGACCAATAAACGCCAGAAAGAATTAGAAGTGCTTAAGTAACTTTAAAAATCTTTTTATAATTATACATTAAATAATAATTTAATATTATTTTAAATTTTTATTTAAAATTTAGCTTTAGGAAAGTTGATTTGTAGTTCTCTCAATTCCGCAGGCCAACTATCAGTTGATAGTGTGAATAATTAGATGAGAGGGGGGGGGGTAAGGCATTACAAGACAATTTCAAATCTCCATTCAAATAGGGGGCACATTAGGAGCTGTGGATTTGTAATCAGCGCTGAAATTAGAAATTGAACACAGAGAAAATGGAATGAGGATGCAATAATAAAGGAAATGATTAGTTTTGTCAGTTCATAGAAAAATATTTTTGACATAAAAAGAAGGACTCGGAAAATCGAAGTGACAACCGAATTTGGCCTCAGAAATACAAGGAAGGCAGTAACAAAAATGCGAAACTGAATGACAAGAAGTGAACTTCGGTGATTTAATAAGCTTTAGATGTGAGGAGTAGAAAGATGAAAAATGAATGAAGTCAGATTCCAATCTTTTCCCCAATTTTAACTCACACAAACTGATTCCAGTCCTTTGCAAAGGGGTTCATAGGAACACCTGATATTGAATTTTTACATTTTTATCAGTGAACAGGAAAAGTCTGAAAATGTTCTGGCCAAATTCACTAACATTACAATATACTAAAAAAAATCGAATATGTTTTTATATAACCAAAAACAGGAACACTAAAACCAAAGGTTTTAACACTAATGTATCAAGAAGAGGGAAAACTGTGACAACAAGATTCTAAGGAAATAGAAAATATCAAGAAAGATATACTAATGGGGAAGGAAAAAAATTTATAGAAAGTAATGACATTATTCATTCAGGTAAAGATAAAATATGGATTCCAGACGAAAGAATGTCATGCTGGAGTGAATAAAGTTCACGAATATATTTCTAGGAAATTTGATATGAGAAACAAGAATTTTAAAGAAATAGTCAAATCGTGCGAAAATTGTCACGAAAATCTCCTTAAAAGAAAGAATGGGCAAAGACTGGGTCGAAATACTTCCTGAAGTTGAATTTATGTTGAATGCGACAATTCAGAAAACTACTCAGTTGAGTCCTGCACAAATTGTTTTTGGGAAAAAGATTGCAAGAGAGCGGTATGAAAATGACGAAACGTGTGACCTACAATTATTTATGGAAAATCGTAAATCAGAAAGATTAGAGTTAAAAAAGAGGATACAAGGGAGAAAAGAAGTTGAACTATTTTCCGAAGAAAAACGACCAAACAGAATCTTCAATAAAGCAAATAAAGATGTTGTGTTGGTAAAAAAGATGTTGTTAATAAACATGAAGATAGATTTGAGGGTAAGGTAAAATGGTAAAAAAGCTGCATGACAGAAGTTTCATGATTGCATTTCAGAATGGAAAATGGAAAATTAGAAATATTGAATGGATCAAACATTTTAAAATGAGGGAGATGTGGGATAACAGTAAATAATAGGTATTCTAAATAATATAATATGTATGTATGTGTATGTTTAATTTCTATGACGAAGATTATGTAATATATGTCTGAATGTCAAAGGTGTGATTTATGTGATTTATGTATGCATGTGTGTATCTTGCTCAAGATAATTACTATATAATAATTTCCTCCTGAGAGTTTCTCACTTGTTTTAGATAATAAATATTATGTCTCCAAAGTCTTCTAACATGCCTCTTTATAATACACATTTAATTTCGTGAGTCTCACTTAACGGAAACATTATTATTATATATATATATGCCAAATGAAAACCTTAAGAAATGTCATTAGAAGCTCAATTTTAAAATTTGTCTAAAGTGTTCCATGATATTTGGCAGATCTTGAACTGGTCTTGTGTACATCAACTACATCATTTGATATCTGCTCATCTTCAATACCATATTTTATGTCTAAATCGAAACTTCCTATACTAATTCATTGAAATTATCATTTATTTCATTGGAGTTCTCAACCATTTGAGACGGTTATTCGTTATTTTTGACTGACAAAGTTCTTACAGTGTTAATTTCTAAGGATTATTTTATAATCGAATATTTTTTTATCGATTTAATATATACTTTGCAGCAAAGGCTTATCTTATTATATACTTATTTGAAATTTTAATTTATTCTGCTATTAAATAATCACCGTTTTATTATTAATTACCTTAATTTATATTTTTTTCAGTCAAATTAAATTATATAATAATAAATTTATAAATTTTACATCATTTCAGTTATTCTGGAGAAATAAAACAACTTAATAATTTAAATTTTGTTTTTTTTAAATTATTTTATTTACGAAACTTTATGAATTTTTAAAATATAAATTTAATTAAAATTTTTTTTCACAAGAGTTAATTATTTGCAATTTATAGATTGAAAACAGAAATTCAACATCATTTGAAAATTAAAGACAAACTTAACGAAAAACTCAAAAAATATTATATTTTCCAAAAATATCTAGAAACCGTAACGGAAGCTTCTGAAGATTTTAGTGAAATTCGAGAAATCATAGATCGTTATGAAACTTTGACCACAACTTTTCATGTAAGTTTTTCAGGATAAATCGCAGTCCAGAAAGAAATTTATTATATATTTAATTTTAAGGAAATTAAATAAATAAATAATATAAAAATAAAAATTAATGCCATTGATTTATTTCTTTACAACATATTTCTAAAAATAAAATTTCATCTTCGGGTGTTCGAACAGAGAATTTTGCCGTACCTAAACATGGATTATTACTACCTTATTCTGAGGGTTACAAATCTGAGAAATATTTATCATGAAAACCATAGGAAATGTAAATTTTAAGGTTTTATCTAATTTGTATAATATAAATAGTATGTTTGGTATTAAATATCATATATCGGTTCGTTTGTATTTTGATTTCGTTTATTCTTTTTCATGTAATGGATGTAATGCCAAATGTTTTGGAGAAATTTTGCAGCCATCTCTGCTGCTGAGTTAAAAAAACGAGTAGTACAGTAATCGATCAATATACTCATCTAAGAGCAAGTTAAATTTTTAAAAAATTTACCCTTGTGAAGGGGTATATAAGTGTAAATAATGTCAATTTTAGAATTAATAATGTAGCATATTTAATTTAAAACAAGGAAACCTTTAAACAAAAAAATTTTTTGCAAGAAATTTAACTTCCACATTGTTGATCGCATCTTTACTGTTAATTTTCATTTTACCATCAATTCTTAGTAGGAAATCTTTCAATGATATTTGACCTGACTGGTTTCTGAGTTATTGTATACTAGTATATTTGATCCAGTTAGATCTCTATGATACTACTGCAAATTTTCGATAGATAGTTCGTACATAAACCACATAATTTTACATATTCTTAAAAGTGCGTCCTCGAAAGGGTTAATTGTTCATTATTGTGATTGTTATTTTGATTATCGTTTTATAAAAATTTATTTTTTTTTTCTATTCAACACTTACGATTACATTTCATAAATACATCTTTTATTTTGACGCATTGTAACGTGAAAAGAACAAAATATATTCACATATAAATACTAAAATCTCGATATGCAAACTTTTCGTCAAAAGACGATTAATCGAAGCATAAAAAATATTTTTAAAAATTTAATTTTGTTTGAAATTGTTATCAAATATATTTTATTTGTATGTTTTATTAATGTTTACCAGAATTTTATCTTTTCTTGCAAATTTGATTGGTCGTGGTTGGTTCGTTAAGTACTGGGTTTGACAGAAATAATTGAGAACACTAAATTTTCATTTATAATACATAAAATACATGTAACATCGGCATCATTTTTTGACATATCCGCCGAAATTACCGATAAATTTTTCCCAACGTATCACAATTTCTGAAAATACATTGTCGAAGAAATTTTTCACTGTCTCTTTCTGTTCATCGTTATTTTCAAAATTTTTCCTTGAAATTGTCCGAGAAAGCCTTTCATCGTTGTTTGAAAGGAGCCATGAGCTTCCAGATGGACTGGAGATTGTTATTGAAAATGGATAATGCAACGATGAAACTAAACAATATTTTTAACCTTTTTTATTTATATTTATTTTTTAATTAACTTTTCTATTTTGGAGTTTAAAAATATATGAGATCTAAAAAGATATTTCCGTTTCAATACATATTGGGGAGGGTAAAATTCACAAAAGCTAATGGAAAAGTTTGATTAATACTAAAACCTATTAAATGTAATTCTAAGACGTTTTTTTTAAATAACTGTAACCACTATTCCAATTCATTTAATTTGCTATGCTTGATTAAAGTCAACCTTTAATGAGATTTGAAATAAATGTGTTATTCATGGCCAATACAGCCCGTCATCCTGATTATGGTCGTTTCAATGATTTCTGACAAACACCTTTTAATTGTTACATTTAAGCAAATTTTACATAGTTATCAGAAACCTTTCGATTTTCTACAGTCGTATGCGTTGTAGGATGTCAGAAGTAGCAAACCAAGTGTTCGCATTAATCAGTCGAATTTTAAATTTACTTTTATCTAAACGTTTTAAAAATTTTCTATAAAAATCTCATTTTAATGTCAATCTTGATTTAGTATTTGGTGAAACGCGACAAAGAAGATTTTGATTTGATTGAGAATCAAAAACAAAAACTATCGGATGGAAAAGAAGTGATATATTTTTTCTTTAGGTTTTGTGCTTTACTATCTTTTTTAGGTTAAAAATCAAACAGTTCTCCAATACAACATAAAATTGGCCCAATTACAAAAAATGTTGGACAAGTCAAGATCTCAGTCATTGGAAAAAGATGTTGAATGGACAAACATAATACGCACTGCAGCTTCGAAAACATTGAAATGTGGCAAAATAAGAATGTAGGAATCTTTGAGTTATTTTCAAAAAATTCATTATTATTATATTTATTATCATTACTATTTATTATTATTATTATTATTATTATTATTATTATTTATTATTATTATTATTATTATTATTATTATTTATTATTATTATTTATTATTATTATTATTATTTATTATTATTATTATTATTATTATTATTATTATTATTATTATTATTATTATTATTATTATTATATTTATTTTAAATTTAGGGCAACGTATAATCTTTATCAGATAGCTAAAAAATATCAGCGTCATCCTTCAGAAGTTATTTCTTATGATAACATTGAAGGACAGCTATTAAAAGTAAAGAAAAATTTCAATCAAAATAAGTTTATCATGTAATTAATTAATAGATATCAAGATTTATTGAGGATTTGACATATATCCAAAGCAGGGCTGACGACAGTATTGAAAATATTGCTAAGGATTTAGAATAATTTTAAAACATTCTTTATTTTCTATTTATTTATAAAATTTTTATTGATTTTGAAAGCTCAATTCCAAAATAGATTTTATTGTCTTTTTTATTTTTTATTGATAATTAAATAAATAATATAGATATTCAATTTTATTCTTTATACATATTGGTAAGTTAATTGTTTTTTAAACTATTAAAATATCAGATCAGTCCTTGATTCAAACTATACAATAAATGAATGGAACTGTTTTCATTTTTTTAATAAATACATTGCAGCAAGGGCTTATCTTATTATTAACTTGTTAAAAAATTAATTATTGTTATTATTATTTATTTATTTATTTATTTATTTATTATTATTATTATTATTATTATTATTATTATTTTATTATTATTATTATTATTATTATTATTATTATTATTATTATTATTATTATTATTGTTATAAAATGATAGTTTTTTGGTAGCAGCATAACCTACAGTTAAGTAAATAAAATACAAGACAAGCTTTCGTTGTAAATCATGTAATAAATTAAATGAGAAAATTTTTAATTTTATTATAATCCTTTTCAATATTTAGGAATTTAGTTATTCTAATGTTCAAGTGCTTGCTTGTTTTTTTCTATTTAGTTTCTGCTTTTCATTGGTTTAAATTTGATTAAATAAAAGTTTTAAAAAATATAAATAATTAAAATTATTGAAAATTGTAACAAATTTATAAAATTAATAATTATAAAATTAAAACATTTTATTTTAATTTTTATTCCTAAAAGCTTTAAAACTTATTTACTTAAATTAATTTAATTATAATTTATTATGTAAATTTTTCAAATTATTTTAAAGTATCTTTTAAAACTTCAATAAAATCCTTTACACCAAAGTCAACAAAAGATCAGACTGGCGAGTTCATTGATTTCTTCTTTAGTGTTAGTTATTTATGATATAAAATATTTTCGAATGTTTTGATGTTTTGTTGCATACATTGCAGGTGATGCGGTATTTTACTTTTATTATTTTATGTTTTGGTTTAAAATTGTAAAGAGATATTTGTATGTGTTTGGAATATTCTTTTTATAGAAATTTATTTTATTTTATATTGAAAAGCCTAAATTTAAAAAATGATCATATTGAATACATTGATAGTGTGAAGAAGAATACATCGAGAGCTTTACATTTAAACTTCAGAAAGAAATCCTAGCGTTTTTCAACATGGTGATAGCGCTTTCAAATCAAATCAAAAAGAAGAAAACACAATGAATGATAATTATAACTCCAAAGCCATTGTTTATCAAATAGCTGATATATCCTTTGATATTTCAAATTAATAAGCACATGAAGTTATGAATGATGTAAAATCAATAATGGTATTGGAATATGAGCAGATATCAAATGTTGTAGTAAATAAGAGCATAATTATAGAATAATGTTGCATTACTGATTATAAAATGAGAAATTGAGAAAAATACATTTAATAATTAAAATGCTGATGAAAATGTTCTATGAAATTCAACTATAGACAAAACCCGTTCGTGGAGTCAGATTACAATTTGTTTCCATCCGAAATTGTTTCATAGCTCAAAAATGCTCTCAAAATATTTTTTAAAAATAATAAATATTTTCTGATAAACCTATTTAAATATTTTTTTATAATCTGTAGTTATGTAAAATTAATAAATAAACCTTTTCACATGAAGTTTCAAAGTGCAGATCGGTACAAAAATAATTTTTTTCAAACTACATTTTAAACAAGTAAAAAAAATATTAAACGAAATATTTATAGGTATAATTAAGAAACACATTCCAAAGAAATGTCTACGAATGTTATTTGGGAAATAAATTATTTAAATTTGTTTTTGTCTCAAATTTCAACTTTATAAAAAGTTAAATAAAACTTCAAAATAATAATTACTAAATATTCATAGTCAATGGCTAAAAATAATAAGTTAATTTTTCGTGAAAAATTTCCTCAACTTTTCAAAAGCATTTCTATGAAATTCTTCTGAGAGTTGTGAGATAAAAGTCAAATTTAATATTTCCCTAATTACCGGAAAACAATAAATTTTCTTTGTAGGCAATTGTAAACAATTTATTTTGTTTTATAATTTAGAATTAAAGTCTACTTACTAAGATATAAATAATCAGTAATTTAACCGATTTTATTTCAAAATTCTAAAAATTATTTATTTTTTTTGATAAAAAAATATAATGGAATACACAGCATAAACATTTTATGAAAAAGATCATTTACGTTGGCAATTCAACACTTTGGTCGGTTGTCCAGCAACGTTAGATATTCAGTAAAAATTGCCTCAAAATTTTAATTATTTAATATTTAACTTTTATTGATTTTATATAAAATATTTTATTTCTTTTACCATTTGCACTGCAATTGTGAAATGACGTCCCAGCCACGTCTAATGCTATATGAATCAAATGTTGATATGTAATACATAGAATGTGGTGTAATCCTCAGTAAGTTGACAGTTCTATTGACAAGTTATACATTGTGCATCGCCAGCATACTTATATAAATTAAAATAACATTCCAACTCGGCGCAAATTGCTTTGGAAGAATTCAACGCTCGCGCAGATTAATTAATAGTCAGAGCAGCTGATTACATTTCTTTGGTGTGCATATTAGAGACTTCGACATTGTTAAATTCCTGCTTATTTAAAAGTAGCAGGTGTCCACAAAAACATTTTATTTTTGTTTACACAATAAATTTTTCTATTTACAAATATTTTCAATCAACACCAAATATTTGCTTATATATATCGATACATTTCAATACTAAAATAATGAATTTAGTAAAAACTTTCCTCTAATTCTCATTATATATATATATATATATATATATATATATATATATATATATATATATATATGTAATTTTGAATTAAAATTAAAAAAATATATTGTAAACCACAGATAAAATTTTTATTATAATATAATAACTTAATTTAATTAATTTAATTATTTTTACAATTTTCAAACATTTGTCCAATGAAAATTCACCCGATTACAATGGACTGCGGCATTTCGTTAATTATAATAATATGAGTTCTCTTTTTTCAGGTGACAATCTAAAAAGATTATTAAAGTTTATAAATTTGAACAAAATTATTGCCTAAATCTAGCTTTTTATTTTGTAAATCAAGTGATAAAGATTGAAATCTGGAAGCCCATCCACGACGACATAAATGTAAAGATTTCTAAGCGAAGAAAATTGTAGATCAGTAATTTTATATTATTTTAATGAGCACATTTATTCTTACAAATTAATTTTAGAACCATTTTCGGATGAATTTTCAAATTTATACTGAATCATTTTCTATATTTTCCTCTTCAAATCTTATTATAAACTTTGTCTAAACATCCTGGAGAAATAAATCGTCAACATTATAAAATTTAACCAGAATTTAAATAATTATTTATTATTTTTGCACTGTTATTTTAAAACAAAGTTTAATAAAATATTCTAATAATAGATGATTAACGAGTGACTTAATATGACTTTATATCTATTTTTTAGTATGTGAAAATAACGTCTGTGATCATGTAGATAAAAATGAACTCCATGATTTAAACAAAATATATTATTTTAGTCAGAAAAGAATGGAACTCTTACCATGGCGTATTAATCAAGAATAAAATATGTTGATGTTCACACTGTCATAATATTAATATTTTTCACATAATGTTCAGCTTGTTTCAGATTTAATATTTTATTAATTTAAATTTATTTTTGAATTTTTATTTCCGCATTTCGTAGACAGCATCATCATATTCCAATAACAAATCTTAATTTATGACATGAAAGAAAATAAATCGTAATTTATTTCCGAAAATTTGATTGAAAATTTCTGAAAAAATTCAAAGTTTGTTTTTTTTCATTCGACAATTTGATTGGTTGCTCTAATTAGATATTTTGACGTATAAATAATATATATATATATATATATATTTAAATTTATCAATTTTTCGGTAAACATTTATTCAATAAAAGACAAATGAAAAAGAAGTCATTCAAATATTTCCGGAATCTAAAGTCACTTGTTTTGGAATATGAAACAAACAAAATGACTGTTATTCAAAATACAAAAATTATTTACGTCTTTCGGACTTTGCAAACAATTATTCTTCTTTACGTATTTATGTAATTTTTATAATTTTGTCAGTGTTTATTATGATAATCTACCAGTTATTCATTGTGGTATAAAAGAGGTTATCAAGATTCTTATGGGTTGTCAAGCAGTATTGTTTTAAAATTAAAAGGTTTCGGGTTGGCTGATCGTCAAAATGTCAGGCGAACAATTTGGGATGTTGCTGATTCAGTGGTTCCTCCACAGGTTAATTATGAAATATATTTAGAACAATAATAATAATAATAATAATAATAATAATAATAATAATAATAATAATAATAATAATAATAATAATAATATTATTATTATTATTATTATTATTATTATTATTATTATTATTATTATTATTATTATTATTATTATTATTATTATTATTATTTTAAAGTCCTTTCAGTAATTTACTGAAATTTCATTTTACAGAATTGACAAAATAGGAAAGAAATTTAGGGTCCCATATACCATATACTTATATTTTGATTCTCAAAGTTATCGGAAAATGTGAGTATCAGAAACGGATGAAGATTATCAAACAAGCTGAGTAACGTATGATATAAACACTTAACAACGTGAAACTGAATACGAAATCTTTAGTAATATTATTATTTTATATTCAGCATCGGTTTCAAATATAGAAATGTTGAAAATCTCTCATCAAAATAAATTCCTAGAGAAGCGGCAAGGTTGTGAAATAAACACCATTTATAAGAAAAAAATTTCCCATTTTACATCAAAGTTAAAAAAATTCTTAACTTGAATGCTTTATGTCTACATAAAAGTAGTCAGAATTTCTTTCACTGAAAGTATCAACCAGCTTTACATGGAAGTGCAATTATGTCGGAGGTTTTCGTTAACTGTTTATCTTTAATATGTCTGTGACCTTACTTTAATAAGAATTGCAAATATTATTAAAAACTTTTAAAGAACATATTCAAAACCGCATACATCATTTCCAAATTGCATTTGCTATAAGCAGACAAAGTGTATGTCACATTCATGTTACATTTTTAGATGGGAAAGAAAAAAGCGATACAAAATACACGTTCATTTAATACTTGTTTTTCTAGTTGTCCCAGGGTTTTGACTGCATGTCATTAATATGTATGTGTGCATGCCACAAGTACTACACATTTCTGCTTATTGCAGAATGATTTTAGCAATGGTGTCATTGTATTGCTGAAAATTAGTGTCTTATATAATTTTGTGTTTCAGGAAGAAACTGCGCTATTTATTACTACAAATGTTATTGAAACATATAACCAAACACAAGGAAAATGCCCTGAAGTATATATTGTTGAAAATAAAAATAGATTACTTTTATTGAAGAAACCGAAGTGTACCCAATGCAAAATGCAAGCAAGATTCGGATTGTCAAAAGAATGCGGCTCTTTATTTGGGAAACGGTGAGTTCTAGGTTTTAAATGTTGTAAAAGCCTTTGTGTGGTATCACTGAGTGATTAGAACAACCGTTTTAACTATTATACAACTTATTTACGAAATTATCTATTATATATCATTTCCTCGTTGTTTTATTACAGTGAAACTAATGATGATGCAATATTAGAACAATTTAGTATTGTTAAATAATAGAGATCGCTTTGACAAATTCTTCTAGGAATGCCAACACAGTTGTCAAGTAATTTGAAAAATGATATTATTACTAAAAGATAATCCTAGTATAAAGAGATTAAGAACCTTAACATAATAAGATAGGCTACTAAATTATTCCATGCTACTAAATTCACTTGCTTTAAGAAAAAAGCCTTGAACCGCTACGAATTCGACACAGGCATTGACCATTTCTTATCTAATCTTTCTTACTAGAGGAATAGTTTTCTCTGAATTTATTTTAGATTTAACTTCTTTAATAATTTTTTCTCTTATATCTTTGTGGGGTCTTATAATGTATTTCCTGAGATTGTTGAAATGTTAGGTTGGAGTAGTTACTACATAATTTTCACATACTAGAATGGTTTATAGTAATAAAATATTTTACGCAAATTGAATTTTAAAATTTTTAGATATTTAAAAAAAACAAATGGATTTTTAATATTTTTCCATTAATTACTTCATGCAATTTTAGCCCATTTTTTAAACCCTCTGCTCCTTGTCATAGTAGTCAAAAAGAAGTACACCCTCTCAAAACTCCTTAAAATATTTAATCAACGGGCTCGTCTAAAATACTTTTGCGTTCACTTATCAGAATGACTAAAATCTGAAATACAATGATGAGCGTAACAAAATATATATGATCAACAAATTACATGGATGTAATGTAACATTTCAAAAACAACTTACCTCCCCTTTCGTAACAGATTTGTGCTTCCCTTCTTTCTTACGATATTTATGGACGGTCTCTTGACATTTTTTTAAAATGTAGCCGTGAATATTTTGTTTGCACTCTCAGTTAAATGAAATGTATTATTCTGATTTTTTTAGTTATGATAGTTTTTTTATTGTCAGATTAAAAATATCCATTGATGCTGTATTATTACTGTTGAAATACATTTTACAAAATTTACCAATTATTGTCAGTATTACATAATTTAACCTTTCTATAACAGTATTTATATTTCAAATTATAATTTATCAAATTATAACCCGAAATAATTAAAGTTATCATTTAAACAAATATATTTTTGAAACATACATTTACAAAAATAAATAAAGACAAGTTGATTTTCAGATGATATCAAATAAAATTCTCATATTTTTGATTAAAACTAAAATTTAAGGTAAATAATTACCGGAGATATCTTCATCCTTGATATATTCCATATGCTAATATATTTTTATGCACCTCTATCCCAAAAATAACAATAATGATGTTAAATAAACGAAACTACAAACAGAGGTTGGTAAAGAATAAAAAGACAGTTTTCACCCTTTCCTTGACAAAGTACCTATTGATACTGACTTTTTGACAAAAAATGAGGCATTTTTGTTACACCATCCGTCAAATCTATCGGATTATTTTCTTCTCCAAAAATCTTCATTTGGCAATGGAAAAAAGTTGTTCTGAGTCTATAGAAGGCATTCAACATGCAATCCTAGGAATACACAATTTAACGACATAAATCACTTATTTTATGCGCTTTTTTGCGAATATCTTGCATAAAAAGAACCATTTTTTTCAATATATTTCTTATTTCAATGTTTTATTTCAAATCGTTTTGATTAATTTTGTGACAAAGATGTATTTTCCAAATTTATAGAGTAATTATTTTAAAGTTTCGAAATTTTTCATTACTTTTCAATTTTATCATATACTCTACGGTTTCTTGAACTTTGACCTTTTTTTCAACTACTTTTCCCATATAATTCATTTAATATAATATGAGATCCAGTGACATATAGTTCATACATTACTGATATAGATATTCATTAAATAAATTACAATAATTATTATTAAATGAAATATCAAAGTGTTTCAAATAAAAACCTTTTTTTCTTGACTGCTATCTGAGATGGGAGCTATAAATTCACTAGAGATAAACCAATCTGAAATTTATCTGTGTATCTTTGGAACTCTACAATTTAGCATAAAAACTCTTTCTTTCTTTGTAAATTAAATAATTTTATATTATATAAAAATTGCAATCACTTTCTCCTAAACATTATGGCAAATGTTAATGATTTTACAATAATTATAGACATAAATAAATGTGTGTTTATGTATGTATATAGCAAAAATTTCTTTCTTAAATTATATTGAATTTTTTTTTGAATTTTAGTTTTTACTCATTATTTAAATAATCATTACATTTTTTAGCTAGACCGCAAAAAACTTTGTTGAGGGCCACGAGTTTGACATTCCTGATCTATACCAATAATTCAAAATAGAAAAGGATTGTCGGTTTTTTTATTATTTACCCAGTACATCCCTATTCACTCCGTCTCTGAAATTTATTTATTTTTCCAAATTTAATTAAATTTAACTACTAAAGTTTTTGTAACCAAACAATAAAACCATCACAAAAATTAGCGGAAAACACTTAAAAATATATAATTTTAAAAAATGGAAAAAGAAAAAATTTAATTACAAAAAAAGTTTCATGTTTCTTAATTCTACTAATTTATTTAGAATATATTTAATTTTAAAATATTCAAATTTTTTAAATATTAAAATAAGAAATATGACCTCATGATAATGATATCAAATATTTCTTTAGGCATTATGACAGGGAAATGTACTCCAGTAACCAAAGAAATAAAAACCTGTGAGATCCAAACTTGGTGTCCTTTAGAGAATAATTCGATGTTTTCATTCCGCGAACCTCTCATTAAAAAAGTCTCAAACTATACAGTTCTGATCAAAAACACAATTATATTTGATGAGGTGAACGTGCAAAAGTTATAAATATTATTTTGTTTTAACTTACTAAAATATTTATAGATCTAATTTGTTTGCATGGGCTGAAAATTTGATTCCCAGTCGTTGTATTTTTAACGACAAGCACAAATTATTGAAATACTGTCCAATTTTTAAAGTGTCTTCTTTAATTGGGCCGATTAGTGAAAAAGATCTCAAAGAATTACATATTTATGTAAGTTTTTAACAGTTATATTTTCATGAATTTGAAATAACTAAATTTTGCCAAAATATGTAACGTTCAAAACTAAACCTCAAGTCGAGCTGCCGGGTCAGATAAACATCATCAAGAGCGACTTTATTGGCTTGTTTAATCGAAAGGGTAGTGGTGTTTTAAGTTTAGACTAGGAAAAGGAGAATAAAGATAAGAAACTAAAGGTTGAAGGGATAGGTAAAAACTGAAAAAAAGAAATATTACCAAGAAAGGTGAAAGTTATTTAGAAAACATAGGAAAGAAACTTTATCTCAAAGTTGTAAAGAGAATCCTGATATACAGTAAATTGAAGATCCGAAAGAAAGCTGTCCGACCAACAATGAAGAAGTTTCTGCACTTGAGACAGAAAATTCGTGCAAAATCCATGTCAGATAAAGTCAATACTTTTTAAAAATTATGAAATGTCATGATATAAATTGATGCCAACCGATTAGAAGCTCGTATTTTGAGATTATTGCCGATAGATTCATTCCACCAGATCAATCTCAGATTGACTTGCACAGATTTTCACATCCTACCTCGATCGTTAAAGGCATTCAAAATTATTTCATATTGTACTTTGTAATCTTTGGACTTTCTATTTTAAACATGCATGCCAGTTCTATAAAATGTTAATAGTTTGTAAGGGGATGTAAAAATTGTTTGACATTTTTATATTAAGGGCATCGCTGGAAGTTTGATAATTGTTGACAAGAGAGTGAGTTGAGTGTTAAAAATGGTTTAAAAATTGGTGACATAATTAATGGACGTTCCCTTGTTCCACTATGTCGATGTATTTTTTAAAGAAATATATTAACCCGTTTTGTTCAGGTTATACGAAAGAGATTCAAATAAAAATTAAGTGTACAAGAAAGTGCGTACAGCTCGTTAAAAGTAAAATGTTCAAAAAATAAATAAAATTCTAATTAAAAATTTAAAATTGAAAATTAATTTTTTTGGTAAAAACAGATATGAGTAGATAGCAAATAAAAAGATTAGTTCGAATACAATAATTTTACATCAGCGGAGACACAATAAGCAATGCGATTTAAGAAATACAAAATAATTTACTAAAATACATTAATCAATTAAATTGCCCGAGACTAACAGGCTTTATGACAGTTGGTTACGCTCGGATAAAATTATTTAATTTTAATTTTTAGTTTTTTAAAATTTTTTGTAGGGTGTAATTATATATTTAAAAAAACAATTGATGGAATTAGCAATATATATGAAGGGAAAATTTTTTGAAAAATCGCCATGATGATTGAAGAAAATGAATTGAATATCTACAAGACTATATTGAAAAAAGGATTATTTTTTGTGAGATTATTGTATCAGATCAAATTAGTATAAGATTTTACGAGGAGGACTCCCATCGGGTTACCTGCCTTTAAAGAAACTGACTCATGGTATCATTTTCGAGCATTGGTTATGACCGATTTAATAGCGGGATCATTGTACTGACAGATAAATATTTTGTATTGAGCTTTTGCTATTTGCAAATAAAGAACATATGGAGTCAGATTACTAACTGTTGTTCTATCGAAACAATTTAAATAATCGGAAAGGTCGAATATAAACAAAAATTCAAACTTTAAATAAAATAATACTTCTTTCAAAATTGTAGGGAGGAATTCTCCGAATAATAATAACGTGGAATTGCAATCTTGACTTATCTTATGATCGTTGTCGACCTGAATATACATTTGAAAGATTATTCACAAAATTCGGGAATTACAGTAGAGGATGGAATTTCAGGTAAATTATATGTAAAAAATATTAAGTTTGAAACTAATATTAATTTAAGATAAATTAAGTTTTATTTTATCTTAATTTCTTTACAGATAAAAACTCTTGAAAAAGGCAGTGTAGGAAATTTGCGTTAAATATAAAACAAAATATCGATCTACATAAGTGATTCTCAACTTGTGCTCACTAGAAGTTTCGAAAATTGTTCAAATTGCTAGTGTCTTAATGGAAATTTAAAATACAATAAATTCACGTTATATTTAATCCAACATTTGAGCTATAAAACTGTTAATTCTTTCTTGATGTGCTTCGAAAGTTTCATTATTCATTTAGTGAGCAGCAAGGTTAAAATGAATGAGGATTAATCAACTATACTTTAGATTAATTAGTCTGAAAATAAATGATGATAAATGAAATTGCATCGGAATTTATTAATGTTGTGCCTAATAAAAATAAGAAAAATTAAGATTAATTTTTAAAAAATGTTATAAATCAATTAAAAGTTATATATAAGTTATTTCTTTTATAATTCTCATGCCAGCAGGAATTCAAATAAATAAGGAAGTATTTGGAGCCCCTCGTCATACTGAACCACAGGGTCATATCGAACGTTTTAACTTTACTTTAAAAAGAATGCTTTTGTCTGTTATGTCAGAAACAAATAATACATTTTGGGTTTATTATCTTAAAAAGAATGGTTAATGAATATAATATTATGTATTTAATCTATCAGTTTATTTTTGGGTTATTCTTGGCTAAATTAAAGTTTATTAATTAATAATTACACCCCTGAAATTTCAAACCTTTCTACTGAAGAAATTTTAAAATTAGGAGAATTTAGATATAATTATATGGTGAGGGTTAGAATAGTCGAATATGGAAGCCAAAAAAATAATACCCAAAGAAAAAAAGCCTTAATTGGTTAAAATCGCCGCCAAATGTTGAAACCCAAAAAAATCGTTGAAACTGTAGTACAAAAAAATAGCCGACAATATTAAATCCTAAAAAAATAGTCGAAACATTTAGGGGCCAAAAATAATACAATTTTTTTAAAAGGGTTTTAGTTAACTGAGAGATATTGTTATTGTAGTAGGTAGTAAATATTCTAGATTTATAGATTATTAAATATCGGGGGGGGGGGGGAGTTAGTTATTTTATTAATTTTTTCACAAAAATTATTTGAATTAAATTGTCCACGATTTTTTTGGGATTTTTATATTAAGTGATCGACTAATTTTTTGGCATTTGTTGGATGTCGGTTATTTTTTTGGGTTTGCAGTCGGCTAATTTTTCACGATCTGTCGACTCTTTTTATGACTTCCATATTCGACTATTCTGACTTTTACCAATTATATGAGAAGAATGACAAATATGGCGAGAAGTAAAACTACTAGACAAGCTTCAACCTTTCAAGTGTTAAATATGAATTTTATCTATCTTATTATATATCCAATAATTATTTTATTTATTTCTTGATAAATATAATTAATATTAATTTTTGGTATTTTTATTAGGCACCACAATCGGAATTTATTAATCCTAATGAGTCTGGATAAGAAATTTATTTTCAAATATAATTATTCCTCTTTTGTTGATCGAATTACTGATGTTTATATTTTAGCAATGTTTTTATTTCTAAAAAAAATAAATTTTATTTAATAATATGTATTTAGGATTCTCTTAAAAAATTTAATTACATAATTTTATACCCATCATAAAAATGAATATTTTGGAAAGCAATATTTTTTGTGTAAAATATCTGAAATATGATTTTACAAATGACATTTTAATAATATAAAATATTAACTTTCTCTTTGAGAAAAAATTTTTATTGTTAAAATTTTTACATGTATATATTATTTCTTCTGATAAATTGAATACGCAGAGATATGTATCCAGTTTTGAAGGTTTTGGTGTTTTTCTAACAATTTTGTGATTTTAGGGTGCCGGTGGCAGTAGGACATTTGTAAATGTTTTGTAATTAAAATTTCCTATTAAGTTGTTCATGATATTTTGAAAATATCATGAACTCTTTCTTTAATTTGACTTCGTAAAATCAAGGCAGAAAATTTGTGTAGGATAGAATTAATTTTTGATCTTTTGTCAAAATGAATATAAATGAAATTTTCATGATTAATGAATTTTTTTCAGATATGCAAATTATTATGAAAGAGATGATAAAGAATATAGAACACTTTATAAGGTTTTTGGTCTAAGAATACTTATTGAGGTTCGTGGCAATGGTCACAAATTCAGCATATTTACATGCTCAATGAATATTGGTTCTGGAATTGGTTTATTAGCTACAGTACGTCAATTTAACTAATTGTTTAATTTTATTATTTATTACAATTTCTCAAATTTATTATTTTACTTTAACCCTTTAAACAATATTCTCCTATTAGAATACAAGCCGCCAACGTTCCCTCTAATTTTTTGGATATTTGACTGGAAAGTATGGAGCTTGAGCAACGGATATACAAATAAAACATTTATTGAGACGTCTTAATAATGATTGGTATAATAATGATATATTTTGTATAAATGTATGTGTAAGGACGGATGATTAATGAATATCGTATAATTAATTAAATTACCTTATTACATATTGGTATATCAAAACTGTAGTTTAATTATGTTTGATGTTTGTGTTTGAATGTTGGTATGTTAGTGTGTTTCTATATAATCTGTATCAATAATTAGTAAATGTATAAACTTAATTTTTAGTAGTTAAAATATGAAGATCTATATAAGAGTGTGTTGAATATTTGTCATTAGAAAAAATATTGTATATCTATGTCTCTTTTTTACCTAGTGACCTTACCAGAACATATAAATTTCTAAACACCAAACCAATCGGAACCGAGCGGTGATTTGGAATTATGTTTTCTTGATTTAAAAAGATTCTTTTAAATAACTCAACAGCCTGGGGAATTTAAAAAAAACGCTAACAAAAGCCTTTTTGTCGGTGGAATTGATTCCAAAAGATAGAGTTTTAGTCAGAATATATTGGGACGAAAGTTGTCTTCTTAAAGCATTTAAGCCAAAGAAGAACTAAGCCATCGATTTGGATGCCGCGTTACAATCTCACTTGAACAAACGAAAGTAACTTTTTAATTCGTATGAAAATATTATTACATGTAGGATTATCAGAAATGGAATAGAGTGTTAGGAATAGAGATGATGAATTATTTTAATATTAAATTATAAAAAAAGTCGTATGGAAAAAGTACCTCAAATAATGAGTTTGGAATTAAGTAACATAAAAGATATCGACCCCTGGTTAGAAAATTAATGGTTAAATATTCGGATGTTTTATGAAACTCAAATGGGATATGGAAAATATGACAACAGTTAAACACAAAATATTTTTTTATGAAAATCCCGTTACCTTAACATAAGGCGTCCATCTTTACATGTAGCTAATGAAATCCAAGAAATGTTAAAAAATATGTAAAAAGCAGGCATTATAACCAAATTTTATTCTGTATAGAATGTACAATAGAGTGTAACTTAAAAATATTAGAAAATGTATAGATTTTAGGGCATTTTATGCTATAACGGAAAGACCTCAATTTCCCATTTCATATAATGAATAGATGATAAATATTCTCACTGACTCTCAAGTCTTTAGCACCTTGATCTTAGTAATGTATATTTCCAAGTAGAACTGGAGGATGAATCGAAAGATAAAACCGCTTTTTTACAAAACATGGACAATATTGGTTCAACCATGTGCTTTTTAGAATCACAGTTACTCCAGCTACTTTTCGAAAATATTAATGACAGTAGTGTTAGGTGATCTTCTCTGGAAAGAAGCAGTGGCTTATCTTAATGATATTTTTATAATCACAAACAATAAGAATGAGCACAAAAGATATTAGAAAGAGTTCTAAAAACATTAAAGATATAGGATCAAAAATAGGCTTAGAAAAATATCATTTTAATAAACAAGAATGCGGTTTACCTGATCTTAATAATGACTTTTAGAAAACATTATAAATAAAGATGATATAAAGACAGATGACAAAGAAATTTAAGTAATTTAGGAATACATTTGAAGGACTACTAGAAATTCTATGCAGGTCAAATAAGGATATACCGATACGGACAGAAGAATGCAAACAAGTTTCAAAATCTTTAAAAAAATATGTTGATATCACCTTGATAGTGGGATTTCAGGATTTTCAAAAGGACTGAGTTTAAGGCCGGATAGTAGCTTCGAGACAATTGGAGTCTCCCAAGAAATTTAAAATAAGATTCCTCGGAGCAAGGAGGGCTACACTTATTTATAAAAAAGCTGCAGCCTAATGACCTCGTACTACAGAGGTCTTAACGGCTGAATGTCTTTTTCAGGGGAAACCAAATTGCATTTTTTACCGATTGTACTTATAATGATTTAAGGGTACAGAAATGGCTCCATTGAAAATTTTCTCAAAAATGCAGATGATGTTTATAAAAGATTTCCCATTTATATGAAAATTGTTAATTATTTTATAATTCCAGGCCACAGTTGTCTGTGATTTAATTATGACATGGTTTGTGCCGAAAAGAAAGCAATATTGCGATTTTATTTATGAGAATTACGACATCAAGGTAAGTTGAAACTATTTTTATTTTCATGTCACACGTTTATATTGTTCACATTTTGTTTTACTGAGTGCCTATAAAGTCCGTGTGCAATTAAAATACTTGTGACTTTTTAAGTTTAGGGATAGATCGGTCATTTAGAATTGATTGAGAATTTAATGCTTCAATAGTACGATGGTCCTTCCAAACAATCCAATTACGTAATAGATGGATTGAAAGAGGTGTTCCATTTTCTTGGCTTCCATGTTTGCCAAATTTGACTCCATTGGATTTAGTTTTATATGTGAAGACTAATGTTTATTGTTGATAATACTTTATTGTTGATTTTCTGGTTTCGGTATTTGCATGGTACAAGATCCTGTGATTACCGTTCCATGTTGCCATATTGTGATCTGATTTTTATCTAATCCCGAAGGAGACATGAAGCAAATAATGACCAAAGTCTTGTGGGGTATAAGTGGTTAATTTTGGGTTAAAGTTTAATGGGAGATGTTTCTCTTTGATCCACTTTTATTTCATATGTATTTTGAGGTACCTTATTGGCAAAGTTGGTGAATTTAGAAATAATTGTACTAGCGAAGCATTACATTTTTATTTCTGAAGAGTAATGTTATCAAATCAATGAAAGTACGTTTCACACGGTATACTGTACCCATAAATGTGGTTTGAAAGCTCACTTTATTGAATCTTTAAGACGGAACATTTAATTTTCTAATGTCGAGCAATTCTGAATATTTGATTTAATTTCGTAAAAGTCTTGATAATTACTTAGTATGCTTGCATTGACCTACACAAAGCTACTCAAGCTGACATCAGTGTAAAGGAAAGATTCATTAACTGCCACCTTGATATGTTCCCTACATTTATAAATAAAGAAATTTACTAGATAATTGATGGGTAACGGGAGGATGTCAAATTTTCCAGAGTGCCGTAAAGACTGAACAGCCAATGACTTTCTATTTTCTTTTCATAAGAAAGAAATTTAATCTTTATTCCATATTACATAATCGAAGATTGATAAAGTGCGAGTGTTAGCCTTTTAGGTGTATGTGTTGAATATGGATAGGATTGATGAATTTAATCAAACACCATAGTGGTCACAGATAGAGTCTACTCTCAGATAAAAATGTAAATCTCTCATGTAAGACCTATTTTTTGTGAAAAATGAACATTTTAGAGTATTTTATTGAAATTGTTTGGATTTGACATAGGATCATATTTACATGAGAGTTTTACTTTTCATCTAAGAGTTGACTCTACCTATATCGACTTGTGTTAGTTAGCTAGTTCGACTTCTACTTAATTTACGTAATATATCAAATAGTAGTTATGTAATAAAAATATTAATATGTAAATGGGACATATAATAAAATTACTCAATCTGCAGCGAGAGGGGTATAAGTTGGAAATATATTTTGTTCCCTTAACTTTCCATTTACCTTTTATTATTCATTTATTAATAATTAATTCTTTTCAGGATTCTAAGACTGAGAATTTAAAAACCGAAAATCAGGTTATTATTCTTTTTTATAAATGTTAATTATTTTATATTTATAAATCTAATTTTATACTTTTTATTAAAAAACGACTTTTAAAAACTAATCTCTTTCTTCGGCTCAAATGAGACAATTGACGGATGAAAAATATCAATGCCTTTTTACAATGGTATAACTTTTTTTTATTTAAACTACATCAATGGAAAGCTTACACCTTTTTAATACAGCGTTACAAGCATTCTGGATATATTGTAATGTAATTTGAGCAAATGAATGAATTATTATTTTCTTTAAATCTTCCAAATTGTCATAATGGGGTTTAAGAATGGAGGGTTACCGTTTTTGATTTTCATCCATTCCGTCTGCACTAAAATTAGATATTTTAGACTGTAATAGCCTTCTTGTAAAAACACTCTACCGACAATTGAAAATTAAGCCATTTCTTATAAAATAAAATTAGTGATACTGATGCAATAAAACAAACTAAAATATTTATATGATTTGAAATGATTTATAAAATATTTAAATTCTTTATCGTCTATCATCTTTTGAAACACTCGTTACATTACATTCACATATTTTTACATTAGATTTTCGAGTGAGATTTGCTCTTAACACATATTGCAGAATCAAAATGAAAAATTAACAACACGGAGTAACATTAATAATACATACATAAATATAAGTGTATAACATTGTTAATTTGACACAGTTTTTACACTAACCTATCGCTCAGAAAAATCTGAGCGCCTTCCGGCATAGTACTGAGGAGAGCTATTAGCTCGAAGCCAGTATACTATTGGGAAATGTTCTGGATATCACTTAATGTATCATATATATATATATATATATATATATCAATTTATTTTCCATAACAATTTGTCTATTGATCCTTTTCAACTCTTTAGATTTTGCATTTTTGTTTTAGCCTTTTTGTATGGGAATCAACAAAATTGAGTGATGTAACATTAATAAGCTTCTTAAATAAGCTACATGGCCACAGCGAAAGCTCAAAGAATAATCTTCAATATGATATTTGTATAACCTTTCTATTTGGAATTTCTAAGTCAATTTCAAATCGAAAGCGTTATTTCCAGTAAAAAAAATTTGAAGTATTGAACAATTCATTGCGTAATAAAATAAAATTCAAAAATCACAAGACATGTATATAAATATTATTTCTTATTATTTTACAATATATTGTTTAAATTATTGTAAGCTAAAGCAATATCATCTGATTTTAGGCAAAGATAAATGGATTAGGACTTAATTTGAAAAAAATAGTTTAAAAACGGTTTATTAATTTAAACAAAACTGACTTAAACTATAATTATAGTAGTTAACCAGCATTTAGCACAATTTTTCTTCTGATTTTCTTCATTGGGCAAAGCTATTAATGATAATGACTTTCTTCAATATAATCACTTTAATTATCAGTAATTTTCTACTGTTTTGCTTTATCTTCAGGAAAAGGAATATAATTAATGAGTGCAGATATGACATCTTTGTCTCATCGGAATTACTAATTATTTTATTTCCCCCTAAAATAATCACAATAACAATAACAATAATAATAACAATAATAATAATAATAATAATAATAATAATAATAATAATAATAATAATAATAATAATAATAATAATAATAATAATGATAATAATGATAATAATGATAATAATAATAATAATGATAATGACATAATATTTTCTACAAAATTTGGCTATGAATCAGATTTATTTAAGGTATTCACGAATTTTCGGTACAGCCTTTTTCAAGTAATTTTTTTAGAGGTAAGATTGTATCTACGATGGTTTCAGGTGAAAGAAGGTTTCAAGATAAAGACTCGTCTTTTTTCTTGCCTTAAAGCCAAACTTTGCAAACTTATTTGATGTCCAGTGCATCAGGATAAGAGTATAACAGTGTTAACTTGACACTGTTTTTACACTTACCTGGCGCTCAGAGAAATCTTAGTGCCTCCCGCATAGTACTGATGAGAGCCATTAGCTCGAAACTAGTATACTATTGGGAATTGCCCTGGAAATCACTTAATGTATCGAATAATAATAATAATTATGATAATAAAATATAAACTATTTAATTTTTTTAAATATTTTTTATATTTAGATTTCTGCTGACCACGAATTAATTCCATTAGAAGAAAAAATATAAATAGATTAAAAAGTACTTGTAAAATATATATGGACAATCTTACCCTTCTTCATGCTTGAATATTTTATTAAATTCATCACATTGTATAATTTTATGTCAAATAATTGTTAACATATTTATTAATTAGAACATATAAAATTAACCAGATTTGTGCGTTTATTTGTGATGTATTAATATTATTGAAAACATACAATTAATTGACATAAAAACATTTAAAATGTTACTATAACTGTGTACGATACAATATACTGTCACGATTTATTATAAACTTGACCATTTCAAGGCTTAGAAAAATAGTGCAACTTAATATATTTGTGGAAATATCAATTGCGTTGCTGCTAACATTAATATGCAGTAGGATTCTGGCGTGCATTGCGCAACGCTTTCAAATGCTTTACAAACGGTTAATCTTAATCGACAACATGACATTTTTATTTCAATGTCAACAGATAATTGAGTTTACTGTTGATTAATTTAAATAAGTAGTTAATTTAAAACAGTTTTACTGTTACCGGGTTTTTTTCTATAAATTGACACTTTAAATTTTAAATTATGCGTTTAAAAAATATAAATATCAATTATTTTGACAAACTTGAAAATAGATGTTAAAATGTAACAATCAGTGCTTAAGTCGATAGCGCATTTTATTATTGTGTGTTTTTGTCATTTTATAAATGTAAAATGTAAGCTTAATTATTAAATTTAACTTTTAAATATGATTTTTTTCGTCGTAATTAAAATAAAATTGTGTGAAGTGTAGAGTCGTCAACATTATTAAATAGTATATTTTAAAAAAAGTTGCATCTTTAGTTTTAATCATCGTATTGTTCCATTAATTTAGTATTATCTTTTTCAGAAAAAAATCCTTCCATAAAAACAGGAAACTATTTTTTGCTAAAAACTTAACAACTTTTTGAGATTTACCTACAGTTAGAAAGCCAAAATAATAAATTTTAACAATATTTTCAAAAATTGGTAGAAACTATGGCATAACTTGACTCCGTTATGACTGATCGCTTGCTACATTATTTAGGAAATAAAATAAAATACAAAATGATATAAACCTAGTAACAAAAATAAAACAAAAATATGTTGGATGATGAGGGCAAGCCCATCACCACAGTTATCTTAAATAAATACTTCAAAGCAGGGCGTGGGAAATATAGGGTGAACGTGTGCGCCGAATTTAATCAAACAATTCAATCCTCAGAATGTATAGTGAACAGTCCAGCGCAAACTTTCAAGCCAATTCACAATATGAAAAACAGTATTGACAGTTTTTTTGAATTATCCGAACAATTATTATGAGACTTTATTTTGAACAATTATGTGTGGTATTTTAAGTGTAGTATTTTATTCTATTTTAATTGAACAATTATGATTTTATTAACTATGGTGGTTTATAATTATGATTTTATACCTATGTATAATAATAAAAATCTTACAAGTTTCAAATAATTGGGTAAAATAAATTAAATATAAAAAAATCTGAAATAAATAAGGTTGGAGAAAATAAAATAATTAAATCTTTCCCAGTAAACAATTCCTAATAAATAAAATCAAATAATCTTCTCTAAATAGAATAAATAAATCTTTCCGCTAAATAAATATGACCAATTCCTAATAAATAAAATTAAATAATCTTCTCTTGAATAATTCCTAAAATAAAATAAATCAAATTAAATAAGTAAATAACATTTCCTTTAAAATAAATATTTTAAAATCAAAGTAGAAAATTAGTATAAATAGTAGATAATTTTTAGTTGAAAGCGCCCAAAAATCTTATCCAAAAAAACAGTCTTGCAGAGTTAATCTTTACAAGGCTTTAAAATAAGACAGTAAAAACGTCTACATCGATCTTTTTGCATTCATAACACAGCATACATCTATATACATATTAACACTCACACAACACGCACTATTATTATAAGAAAAAGAAAAAGTTCAAAAGTTTGGAATAAAAAGTTTGGTTATATTGAATATATTGATTGGTAAATTTTTATTGTTATTTAATAAAATATTTATACAAAGAGTTTGTCTTTTCATTATATATAAGAAACACCAGTGAAAGGTTGAGACCTCACCAAAACACGAGACCTCAACAAATAATTAGAAAAGCATATCAGTTAAACAATAAAACTCAATATAATTTCAACCTAAAAATGACAGATTGATATATGGTAAAAAATCTAGTAAAATTTATTCTCTCTGAAAAACTTCAGCTTTCTCCAGTCAAATAAAATATTCAAATATTATTTTTTAAATAATATCAACTTTTAATATAAATATAAAAAACTTTATTAGTGCAAAGTTGACGAGAATTTGATCAGATGTCAAAATGTCAGTTGATAAATATGATTTTGCACTATTAAAATCAGAATAAATTACAGAATTAATCAGCTAGTTAATTCAAAAATTAATTTCTTTAATTAATAACTTTAATAAAAAAACTTAATTCTCTTAAAACTTTTTCTCCCATAAAATTGCACAAACTTTGCACAAAAATTTCAAGACTAAAATTGGAGGACTGAATGTGCTTCAGCTTCTTACTTTAGGAAGAATTGTTCTACAACTTTTCTCTTTGAGTTCTATATTTGAGTTCTATGATCGGATTTTTTCTCGTTGAAGTTTTTTTTTCTTATTTGTGTTTTCAAGTAGGATTGTTATCTTTGGCTGCTTTAAAATTACTTTTTTTTCAGTCTTCTCAATGTAAGTTTCGAGCAGGCTTTTTTCATTCAAAATGATTGGGAAAATATCCACAATCTTCAATAATTTTTGATTAACTATTCAGGAAAGTGTTTAGAAGAATCTTTGTCTGCTGCTGCAACCTCAGTGGCAATCTTCACGTTTGGTCGATCATCCTGTGACCGTTTGTAATTTCTTTACAAGACTGAGAAATAGAAGTAGATCGTTCTCATTGCTTCAGCTTCTCGTAAAGGCATAGAATTTTTATTTTAATTAAATGACCATCTACAGCAGACCTGGCAACCCGCTGCTCATAACATACATTTTTGTGGCTGGGGAAATCATTTTTTTAATAAACAGCATTCTTACAAACAGTAAAAATTCAAGATTTTTTTTAACCCGAAACTACAATACTAAAATTGATATTTAAATTTAAAACTGTTTTTCAATCGAAGACCGTTGCTTTTCTATTGTTTTTTAATTGAGATATTTCACTGTCATTATACTTGGATAAAAATAAATATTGTTATCAAGAATTAAAAGTATTTAAATTTTGATATAAAATTAATATTACCATGGGAGCTTTTACTAAGAGGTAAACCTAGGCAACTGCCTAGGGCGCCAACCGAAAAGGGCGCTTGCAATATGATTTTCTTAGTAATTTTTGTTTCAAAATTTTTATATATTTATTGATAATTTTAATTAAATTATGTAATATAAAATAAGAGTTAAACAAGATAATACTATTAATATACATTAACATTATTTATAACTTATAAATAATGTTAAGAATTATATAATGCAGAAGTATTTTGCGCGATGTGCGGGCGTAAGACATTCAACAAAATTCTACAAGTATAATTTTATTGTGTTTTTGTTTTACTGACGGTTTTTATTGATGGGTTTTCAAATTTTGTGTATATAAAATAAAAAGATTATAGAAGTTAAAAATTTAAAAATTTTGAATTGCAGTAGGCTAACTTATTGCAACATATTGCATTTCATGTTTGAAAAATTGAAATTAGTACAGTTGGTTGTTCAGCTTTCAGAATATATGTATATAATTATTCTATAATTATCTTCTTAAACTTTAATTTGTTATAATATTTTAGTACAGAATATTTATAGTGCTATTTGGTGATTTATATAAAATTTTCTCTAAGTTATAATTTTATGGTAAGCGATTTTTACATATTTAGTACCTTGTCCAGCACACTCAATGAAATTGGTTGGAAAATTTGCGGCAGATTGTTGCCGAGATGCAGCATCCTTTTTCAATTTTTTACAAGAATTATTTAATTTCTTTTCTTCTTCAACAAGTCGTTGGTTAGTGTTAACTACTACTTTAAAAGGGCGAAACATAAAAAATCTTTCCGAAACAAGATGGTCTTGTCGGTATGATGCATGCAAAGCTCTGTATGAAAACTGGGCGGGAATATCTAAAGCTTTAAAAAAAATATCACAAGATGAAACACTATCTTCTTAAAGTAGTGGGATGTGTCACATCCAGCACATGTCACATCCAGCACAGTACCCCCCCCCCCGGCTGAGAGAAAATTTTTCTAAGTCCAAAAGACAAAGACCATGACTCATTCAAGGTCATTGAAACAAAGACCATGACTCATTCAAGGTCATTGGATGACTCATCATATTTTTCAAGGTCATTTAAACAAAGACCATGACTCATTCAAGGTCATTGAAACAAAGACCATGACTCATTCAAGGTCATTGGATGACTCATCATATTTTTCAAGGTCATTTAAACAAAGACCATGACTCATTCAAGGTCATTGGATGACTCATCAAAAATTTTCAAGGTCATTTAAACAAAGACCATGACTCATTCAAGGTCATTGGATGACTCATCAAAAATTTTCAAGGTCATTTAAACAAAGACCATGACTCATTCAAGGTCATTGGATGACTCATCATAATTTTTCAAGGTCATTTAAACAAAGACCATGACTCATTCAAGGTCATTGGATGACTCATCATATTTTTCAAGGTCATTTAAACAAAGACCATGACTCATTCAAGGTCATTGGATGACTCATCAAAAATTTTCAAGGTCATTTAAACAAAGACCATGACTCATTCAAGGTCATTGGATGACTCATCAAAAATTTTCAAGGTCATTTAAACAAAGACCATGACTCATTCAAGGTCATTGGATGACTCATCATATTTTTCAAGGTCATTTAAACAAAGACCATGACTCATTCAAGGTCATTGGATGACTCATCATAATTTTTCAAGGTCATTTAAACAAAGACCATGACTCATTCAAGGTCATTGGATGACTCATCATAATTTTTCAAGGTCATTTAAACAAAGACCATGACTCATTCAAGGTCATTGGATGACTCATCATATTTTTTCAAGGTCATTTAAACAAAGACCATGACTCATTCAAGGTCATTGGATGACTCATCATATTTTTTCAAGGTCATTCAAAATTTCTCAAGGTCATATTATTTTTAAACATTTTTAAATTTAAATTTACTACTTATAAAAATAAGTAGTATATATTTTGTACATTTATTTTATTATTATTAAATTAAATTGTTTGTTTTAATCAAGTCAATTATTTTATTATTATTATTTTTATTATTAATATTATTAATATTATTATTATTATTATTATTAATATTATTAATATTATTATTATTATTATTATTAATATTATTCTTTTTATTTTTATTATTATTTTTATTATTTTTAATATTTTTATTATTATTACAAGTTTTATTTATTAAGATTATTAATATTATTATTATTATTTTTATTATTATTATTATTAATATTATTCTTTTTATTTTTATTATTATTTTTATTATTATTATTATTAATATTATTCTTTTTATTTTTATTATTATTAATATTTTTATTATTATTACAAGCTTTATTTATTAAGATTATAATTTTTATTATTATTATTACAAGTTTTATTTATTAAGATTATAATTTTTATTATTATTATTACAAGTTTTATTTATTAAGATTATAATTTTTATTATTATTACATGTTTTAATTTTTTTTTTATTACAAGCTTTATTTATAATTAATATTATTATTTTTATTATTATTATATTTATTATTATTATTATTATTACATATTTTAATTTTTATTACAGGTTTTAATTTTTATTACAAGTTTTATTTATTATTCTTTTTATTATTATTTTTATTACTTTTTATTAATAATACATATATATATATATAATAAAACAAATACATAAAACAACTATATAAAAAACATCTATATAAAAACAACTATATATAAAAAAAAAAACAACAACTTCATAAAAAGTAAATCAATTATTAATTATACAATTAAACAAATATCAAGTTTTATTTCACGTTTCTTCACGCTTGGCATTTGATTATGAAAATATTGCTAATAAAAATAATAATAATAAATTATAACAAATGAAAATACCAAAGAGAAATTTTCACAATTTTTATTTTTATATACAAATTTGTTAATAAATATCAATAACATTCTCAAATATCTCATCAAATTGCTGATTGCGAACTGTTGGATCGGTTTCAGGCATGATTATATTACCACCAACATCAAGGACATCAACCCTCTATAATGACCATATGCAAAACTCGAGTTTTTCCCTACCCAAGCTCTCTTGTCGTCATGATTATTTAATGCTATTTTAGAATTTTTAAAAGTGAACAGCTGATGATTTCGGGTCCCTATCCTAGTTTGAGGTACGACATAATACTATTGTTATTATAACAATTCAAATATGATTGGTGTTTAATGTCGGTACCCGGTAATTTTACACCCTTAGCTCGCATTGTTGATTTATTTCCTAGCAAGCTATAACATTTAGGGCGCAAGAAAACCACTCGCTATATCCTAGCCCTTTACTCTCATCCTTGAACTTGCCAATAACCGAGTCAAGTCGTCTAGAATATAAAGGATGAGAAGGATCATAATTTGATGTATCTAACAGATCATCCGAAATCATAGCTTTTAATAAAATTTCTAATTTTAAATTTTTTATCTCCAAAAAGAAGCTATCTGTATCACCCGCTACTAGATTGATATCACAATTGTAAATATCACGATATTTTTGTAACTCAACATACTGTAACTGGTACATCCGTAGTTTGGATAAATCTAGAACTGATTGACCGATATAACTAGGTCTATCCAAACATATTGAGTCCTTATTAAGATGAGCGGCAAAAAGATCATCAGTAATCTCTATTGTTTTTCTAAATGCCGGTTTTGACGAATATGTAATTAACTTTTCAGCTGAATTACATAATCGCAAATTCATCCTCTTTTTAAGGTTCTCAACAGATTTACCATACAGACTGTTGTTATACAATTTAAATAAATCTCTATATAATTCACTAACTGCATTTGCACGCAAGTTAGTGTTTTTATCGATATAATGTTTAAAAATAGGAGCTTGCTTGTATTTAATAGCTCTATGTATGTGTGTAACCTTAGCCCCGAGAGAAAGATAAAGCCTGAGAAGCCTCCAATGAAGAACATAGTTCTTCTTAGGATAATGCGTTAGCATTAACTTCTCAACTTTTGAATTTGGTGGGCACATCTTTTCCGGTCCAATCGGAAAGTCATTTAGAAAATCATGTAAATTATCTGGAATCTCGATATCAACTTCCATAGTATATCCATATGGAAGGATTTCAATATCCACAACATTCGCACATTCATTCAAAACCTCATCCAAACCATCATACACCCAAGTAAAATCAGCGTAAGGAAGACTTTGGCTGAGAGCCCAACCATACAGATTATTTATATCTATGTACAATATTCTGTATCCTCCGAAGCAGCAATGTAATGTTTGTTAACAAATGTTAACCCACCCCGTATTCCACCTTCGTAAAAATTGAACATTTCCATGTCCTGTAAAAAGTTCAATGGGTTCCGTTAATGTCATAAGCGCTGAAGCCCATGACATACCCGGAATGCCATAAAAGTTTAGAGGTTCAAGACCATTGTAAACAATAGCCTTGGCACGGAATTGTTGAAAATAGTCCGCAAGGAGGAATACATCAAGTTTAAGGTAAATTAACATATAATCACGCAAAGTCCTACAGTTTGCTGCGTCCAGATTAGTTGTGCCCTATCGTACTCATCTTCACTTACGCCCTCCCAAATTGGAGGCAACTCATAAGTAGTCTCAAGAACTTCCTCCGAAACAGCAAAATTATATGGAAAAATACCTTTACAGTCGACTATAGAACCTTGAAAGACAGACGAAGTCAATGGAGAGAAGTTAGCGTTTTCACAGCCTTAGCTAACGAACAATTAACAAATTGCATACTGTCGATAAAGCGAACAGCCAATTTGTTAATGTGAACAATTAATGAAATAAATTTTTCTGTAGAGGTCGGTATGATATCTAAATTCCATGAAGGAAAGCGATCGAGACCATATTTTAAAATATGGTGAAGGTCATACCCTCTTAAATTATGAAAGACTATAGGTAGCAACCGATAAATCCTACGAGCTATATTACATTTTCGGCAAGCTGCCCTAGATAATTACCAGTAAAATGGCAATGATCTCTAACCGGATTTACAATCGGTTTTTTACATAAATAACAGGTTCGACAAGATTTAAACTGTCGAACCTCACTGAAAGACATAGGCCCTATCAATTTATCACCTTCCGAATCATAGTACGGAATAACAATTTCAGTTGCAATTTCCTCAATTTTCTTAAGAAAATCAGGAATGCAATCAAGTCCGTAAAAGTAATAATATGATTTTGTGTTAGTATAATTATTAATTAATAAAAGGCCTGCTGCAATAGGCATATGAATTTGATGATGTCTATCATCAGGAGGTAAAACCGATTCAAAATCGGCATAAATCACAAAAGGTGGGGTGATATGTTTAGAATAATTTAGGAATTCTAAATTTTTATTTTCGGGAGCGTGTATAGGGTTGTGCCAGTCTGATTTTTGGCGCATAATGCAACATGTGTATTGAATGCATTATCTAATCTAAACCCATTAAGGCAATGTGGACACCAACGACATCTAATTTGAATGTTACAGTCAGGGTTTTGATGGCAATTCATTAACCAGTTGATATTGGTCACAGCGGTATAATGATATCTATCATTATTTTCAAGTAGTAATAAATAAATAGGGTTTCCGTCAGTGACTTTGCTTCTATGGATCAAACTTAAATGAGGATGGTGAAAGACATAATTATCTGGAACCTCATCAATTATAACAGTTGGTGTGTACGAAAACACATTTATTGCTAATTTTAAAGTCGAATTTTTCTTTTCGAACTTTGGGATGTTTATTAATTTCATGGGACAATCCGTGATCTCATCGTACTCTAATTCGTCTAAAAACTCGGTATATTTAGAGACTCTTTGGGGGTTTTCACCAATTATATCTTTCTTTAATAAATAAAGAATAGAGTAAAGGAAGCACTTGTCGTCATTGTTTTTTTATATTTACTATGCTCCTTTATTTTTCAATGCAGAAGGGGTTTTTAATATATTTATGTCCAGACAAACGATTAATAGGAGCATATTTGTTAAAATAAAATGAATTTCCATAATATTAATAACACGCCATCCACTGCCTAAATGGGTGAATTGTTCTATTTTTTCGTTAAGCTTATTAACCCCTTCACTTAAAAAGTTATCTGAAAATGTCTCCGCATTATTTGAAAAATAATTGTCACGGATCTCGCCATCTTTTTCAAATTTAATTAATATCGCGAATTGAATTTTAACGCTCCCCATTTTATTTATCTCAAAAATTAATTTATTACTGATTCGCTCAGTTAAAGTTACTGTAATTAGTTGCGCGTTAGATATATCAAAACGTAAAGTTTTGATAGCGCCATTTAAATTTACTGAAATGTTCGGCTCATTCTCTAATACAGAACCTCCGAATTGTATAATATTTCCATTATTATAGTAGGTATAGTATTTTCATTAATTATAATAGGTATATTATTTATAATATTTTCATTATTTATAGTATTTTCATTAATTATAATAGGTATATTATTTATAATATTTTCATTATTTATAGTATTTTCATTATTTATAATAGGTATATTATTTATAATATTTTCATTATTTATAATAGGTATATTATTTATAATATTTTCATTAATTATAATAGGTATATTATTTATAATATTTTCATTATTTATAGTATTTTCATTATTTATAATAGGTATATTATTTATAATATTTTCATTATTTATAATATTAGAGTCATCATCATCACTGATTTCGATGACTTCTTTTTTAATTATTTTATTTGGGATATTAATTTTAATAGGTGCAGCAGGTCTTTTATTCTTTTTATTTGATGTTTTTTTATTTTGTAGTATATTCAAAATATCGACGTTATTTTTATTAATTTTCTTAAACATATTTATTTTACTCGACTTGAAAGAATTTAAATGAACCCCATGTTCCCTATAAAATTCTTTATATTTAATGTTCTGGGATGTTTTGCATATGGCGCAGATAAAAAAGTTGATGCCATTAAATCTATGGCGGTAATATTTTTTCATTTCTTCATGGCAACTTTCATTATGTTGCAATGATGAGATGCAATATCTTGGATAAAAAGTGCCTAATAAAAATATTAAATTAAAAAACCTATATAAAGTAACTATGATATAAATATCTAATAATTCTAACAAATAAACCTATATACAATAATATTTGCATGCTCACTGCAAACTATTAATAAAATATCTAATAATTCTAATATATAAAACCTTAAATACAATAATATTTGCATGCTCACTGCAAACTATTAAATAATTCTAATAAATAAAACCTTAAATACAATAATATTTGCATGCTCACTGCAAACTATTAAATAAATATCTATTAAAATAATTCCTATATAATTCATATATATAATTCAATTACGTAAGATCTATAATAAAAATGTTTATATAATTCAAAAACTATTTGTTCAACTATATTTGTTTATAATTTATTATGTTAATATATGTTTCAGTAATAATACTTTTTTAAAATATATTATAAATTAATGATATTTGAAGTATTATTAAAATAATACTTTAAATTTCATCAATTTAAAAATATATTTATCATAAACTTTTGAAATAAATAGATACTTATTATAAATTTATTATAAATTATTATAAATTATTGATATTTGATGTAATATTTTAATAATACTTCAAATATCATTAACTTAATTTCGATAAATAAAAATAAATAAAAAACTAACATTTATCTCCTGATTCCGACGAATCATCATCCTCTATAGAAGAGAGGTCTCCATATCTTCCCCAGTAACGAGGGCATCTCCAAAAACGGTGGCATAATTATTGTCATCCCCAGAAATGGGGCATCTCCAAAAACGGTGGCATAATTATTGTCATCCCCAGAAATGGGGGCATCTCCAAAACGGTGACATTATGATGATCATCTGCATCCAAATCAACTAAAATGTTTTTTAAATATATAATAAAATTAAATTAAAATTTACCATCTTCGATAATATCCTCTTCGCTATCGCTGATAACAATTGTATCTTCGATTAAAATAACTTCTAAAATAATTTATAAATAAAACATATATAAAATTAAAATTTACCATCTTCGATAATATCCTCTTCGCTATCGCTGATAACAATTGTATCTTCGATTAAAATAACTTCTAAAATAATTTATAAATAAAACATATATAAAATTAAAATTTACCATCATCTTTGATAATTATAACATCATTTTCACGATCTAACTGATCTTGTATTTCTGTTAAAGTATACCAATCTAGAAAAATATAATAATAAAATTAAAAATAAATTAAAAATCCTTACCATTTTCATCGACCAACAATTGGCGTAAAATTCTTGAGTTCTCCATTTTAAAATTTTTGAAATCCCGCGAGTAAATTTTGAAATAATTGTGACAAATTCTACATTTGTCAATGTTTATAAAGAGAATAATATTTTCAGGATTTAGCCAATCACATTTAAGCAATACACACATATAGGTGAGAGATTTTAGACATGTTTTCTTTGTAAAACACATGCAGTCTACACTGTGACTGCATGCGTTCTTTGTAAAATCACATACATACTTTTGTTTGTATGTGTTTTCTTTGTAAATCACATACATTGAGTTTGCATGTGTTTTCTTTATTCAATTTTGTGTATGCATGCACTTATCATGTGATGATCACGCACTTATCTTGCACTGTCTTTGTGATCACGCACTTATCATGCACTGTCTTTGTGATGATGCATTATCTTTAATTAAACACATAATAATATTTATAATAATAATAATAAAAATAATATTAATATAAAAAGATTAATAATAATAATAATATTAATAATAATAATATAAAAGATTAATAATAATAATAATATTAATAATAATAATATAAAAATATTAATAATAAAAATAATATTAATAATAATAATATAAAAATATTAATAATAATAAAAATAATTATAATAATAATTATTATTATAATAATAATATTTATAAAAAATAATAATAATAAGTAATAATAGAATAATAAAAATAATAATATTTATAAAAGAATAATAAAATAATAATAATAAATATTAATAGGTAAACACAACAATAAACATTAATACATTTATTAATCATCAAATCTCTTGGATAATAACCAAGCTAAACAATGTTGACCACATGTTAAGGTCCATGGTTTTTGATATAGTTTTATTATAGACAATAGGTTTACCCATTGTTTGCAGTTTCGAAACCATTAAAGCCGGATAATAGAAACCCATAGGATCAAATACAAATATCTTGCTAGGCTTCATATATATTGCTAACCAATGTTCTCCACCGAGATGAGATGATTGAGTATTGACGATTATGGCTTGATTATACGTAAATAAGGAATTTTATCAAGAGGAAAAACCCTAAAAATTCATGTCCTAGTATTTGTTTTCCAATTCGATAAACCTGAACAGAACTACATCAATAATATTAATAATACATTTAAAAACTTACTCCATGACAAACTATCATAAATTATCTATACATTTATACCAACATTTTCAAACCAACAACGTTTGAACTTCGTTCAAACCAACACTGTTCTGTTTGCAGTTATTTGAACCTCATTTTCAAATACTCCATATATTACAACATGTACCGGTTCAGTTGTAGCTTTAGCAAACTTTATATCTAATCGTAAATTACCATTTTGAGGTAATTGACTCTGATTTAAATCGAAATCGGGTGCCAAAACAAATGTGAAGAATGGATATTTGCTTTTAAAATCTTCAAGAGTTATACCACAATTAAGGTTTTTATCCAAATAACCCATATTTCTAACTATACTCTGCATATATGTAGCACAATAATTATCATTTTCGAAATCTTGAGTATATGTTTCTCTATAATCCTATTTTATCCGATAAAAGTTAGGCGAATGTTACACCAAGTTTTTTGAAAATTGAGCCGCATGTTAAGTATGATCGCATTTAATGGATTCACTTTTGAAATGTTACCAATATACAGTTGGGCATTCTTTTCTCCAAATATTTGTTCCTTATAGAAAGAAGCTGAACCCCTTAGAAATAGCAAATTGAACAATTTCCTTTGTTTTCAATGGATTATTGCATGCTTAGAATTAAGCCCCAATTATGACCGGCTTAATACAGATGGCTCAACAACGAAACTCTTTCACAATAATTTGCATCAACTAATTGAAGAATTGGGTGTTTGTGGTGGCACTTGTTAGTGCTAATGCGGAAAATCGATCTTTTCAATCTAATGTGTACATTACACCCTTGGGAGGATAAATATTTCGGTTGATCGCATAAAATCGAGTTGTAATGATGAGCACATGGTAAATAATTTCGATCCTTTAATAATCACTTTTTTCCTATCAATCATCATACCATAACCTAGGAGTTAACATGTATTTTTTAGTATCACTATTGTAATTTTTAATAGTTCTATTAGAGCTTTGTGAATATATGTACTGTTACCAACTCAATCTCTTGATATTACTTAAATCCGAGAACTGCATCTTTAAAAAGTGTAATGAAACAAGAATTGTTTGGTATTACATCACTAGGTTTCACCCAACGGTTTTTTTTCTATTCTTTATTACAACTGTGATCTGAACAGTTAACAAGTGTGATCATTCAATCTAATATTCAGTTTGGGAACCATTAATAATAAAATTCAATATCGGGTTCTACTATCAAAAATAGAATTCATCGGGAATAATCTTCAAAAGCCCCCATTTCAATTACTGCTTGGGGAGACGGTCTATCAATAAACACAATTCAGAATTTACACAAATCAATTTTTGAAATTATAGTTCCATGTCTTTCATTCGTTGTTTATATGTTTTATGATGTCTTTTACGTTTTTGAGCGGTGCCGGTTCCTGTTTTTTGAAAACATACTGCAACGACTAGGTAGAACTTTCCCTCAACTCGGATAATGCATTTGATTTCAAGATGGCAATATTTCTGCTCATTCATTATCAAGCACATCTTTAGCAGTTTTCATACAAAACTCAAGGCGTTTAAGAATAGGAAAGTGCAAAATCTACCAATTGTTTCTCACGCAACCTGATCCATATGTTTAACCAATAAAATATGTAAATTCGCCATTGGCTACACTATAACCATACTAATATATCGTTATTCGGCCCATATAATTTACGAAAATGTAATGTAAATGAGTTTTTGTATCTGTACTATTCAATAAATTTAGCCGCTATCATCAGAATATTTATTTTATATTGTTTTACATGAAATGTTTGATACGGTAAGTACATGGATTTCGATATTATATTGACAATCATCCTGGTCATGTTTTCAACCCCAAACAGCATTTCAAAAGAGAACCAAATATGAATCACCAAACAATTATAGATCGTGATGTTAGTATATATGAACATTGCCTATGGAGTTTTATTTCTTTTTGGTTCTGCGTACACAAAAGCATTTGTCTATATGTTTGCTTAATCTAATCCCAATGTATTAGCCAAATTCTTATCAATGTACTTCAAAATGTATTATTCAGACTGATTTACATAATCATCTTTAACAAATTCAATAGTTTAAATAATATGTTAACAATTGGAAATGAAATATATTTTATGTAATTTTCAAAGTGTTTCAATATTAAATCATTAGTAAATGTAAATGTTCTTCAACTTATTAATATATGGATAGTGATTTTTGACATGTTTCTCGATGTTTTTAACACTTTTTCATCAATGTTTTGAAACGTATTAGGTATTCAGTCCAGGAACAACAATGCTAAGCTTATCAAACCATTCGCTTGCATCCTCAATACTTTCAAACTTTATTGTAAATGGACTATATCACAACTAACATTCAATCATCTTGAAAAACATGCCACAATTTTCATTCTAAAATCTGATTCGGAATAATACAATATCGTTCAAAATTAATTGATTGAGAAAATACCACTAAGGTTTTGGGTACACGTTTCTTGTAACCCGATTTACAATGACTTAAAATGGAATTTTATTGTACACAATGTAAAGTCTTGCAAAAGCAACTTCCCAATTTCCATGTAAATAAATGGGATTTGAAGATCAACCATAAATTTTACTTGTCTTGATTTTCCGGATGGATTAGTGGGCAACTATTCTCGTAAAATTGTATAGAAACATCATTTTAACTAGGTCATTTTTGATGATATCCATGAGGGTTTTTGATATCCATGCATTTGACATAGTATTGTTGTATCTTTCACCAATTTTAGTTTTTCATTTTCTGAATTCTGAACACTGTAGTTTGGAAATAACTTGTAATTCTGTTCATAGAATTTTCCCTGTATTATGTTATCCATATCTTTTATACACATACCATTACAGGACTCTGTTTAGTTATTAATTTTAGTAATTTGAAATACCTCATCACTCAATTACTATCGAAATTTTTGATGAAAGGTGAAGCAGAACTATTTTACTAATTCTAACGTCAATCACCCACCTTTATATTTGGTTTTGTAATAGCAAACTGTTTTAGATCGACTGATCAACACACTAGTCTCAAACCATTCAGACCTGATGTGATGATTATTAATAACTAACAAGTATTTCGGCTAATACATTATCCATATTTTATTACCTGATGCACGAAATTTTCTTCAATCTATCCTCAATGTCCGGAAATCTTTCAAAAACATGACGGCTTTGTATTGAGAATGTACAGAATAAGTTTTTTTCAGACGACCGGATTTGCTTAACTTTAACTATGTAAAACTCCTGCCTATAATAATAATATAATAATAATAATAATAATATATAATTATATAAAGTAATAATACCTAAATCGGTTTGCAAATGTCTGGAATGCCCCTTTTTAAACATTGATTCTAATTGCTTTATAGATATTTTCCTCTGCAAGATTTTGTCTTGTTGGTAAAAAATCCGCGAAGCAAAACGACTGAAAATAAATAATGTTTAAATATTTATTTATAACCCTTGTTAATTTTCGAATACGGTATCCATTCATCAATCATTTGCCATAATCATTAATACCGAATGTCTTATAAGCTCTTTGTTGGAAATCTTTTCCGCATCGGTTTTTTAAAACTGTACGCAGCTGATCTGAAACCACTTTTGCGTTTCCCTTTTCGAATTTGGGACTCTTTTGCTTTAACTTTGCCACTCCACCGAAACCTGCCCTCGTCTTCTGGGTTCGTCCAAATCTTTCTCCATTACAAAAGATGATTTTAAATTTTAATTTAACATTAGGTAATGATTGACCCACGTTATTGTGATAATAATGATATGCTAATGGTAACAATTGCTCCAATAAAACACCTTGTTGTTTAATATAGTTTTTCTCATTTGTTACGATTTTATTAATTTCTAGCCGATAACAAAGTGCTTACGATTTTTATTCAGTCTCGTTTTTAGAATAACTGTTTTAATTTTACCTCTGATACTTTTAATAGAATTTTGAGTAAATCAATCGACAACAAAAGTTGGAAATGATTGTAAATAGACAATTCTTTTTCATACTCGAAAGCTTTAACAACTGCTTAAAAATATGGAAAACTCATATGATTTTTAACAATTTTAACTTTTTCTTACCTTTTTAAATAATGTTTTTCGAAATAAGATCATTGCAGGGTAATTCTTCGTATTAGCTTTTTAGATGGTGTATAACTTAGTTTTGGTGGAAACGTTTCTTTTATAGTCTTTTTAATATTATGTCCTAAGTTTCGGATATTTTTTAAGCCTGATTTCATAAACATTTTTAACATGTAAAGTTTTCAACACACTTTGGTTTATATCCATGGCACCTTCTTTAATTCGAAAATCTTGGTTTTTACCCCGTAAATTCATCGTTACATTGTTGTGTGAAAATCAAGGAATTATATCCTGTGGTGATTTTGTAGCATCTTGAAATGCAAACTGATGAGAAAATTAGATTTATTAGGGTAATGCTTGTCGAGCCAAGAAATCAATAACTGTGCATCTCTAGGTTCTTGAAAATAAATAAATATTGAACAATTTAAGATTCCTTGTTGATGTGCAGCCACCCTGGTGAAATAGATTTGGTATAAAGCAATCACAGTAACACCAACATGTCTACTCGATTTTTTGTTTAATAAATTATTAAAATCCTTTTCTTTATTTAGCTTCCCTGATTACAAATATCAATAATGATGATCACTTTTCCTTAATCGACTTGACAGTTTTATCGAAACCCTTTACTATTTCATTTTTCAATTTACAGAATTATCTTGAGTTAATCCATTGTTTTCATCTGCACCTTAAGCCAATAACTCTTGTTGAATATTTGGTTTGAAATAATTTAGATTTCAGTATTTACACACAAACATAGTTTTTTTAACCACTACACTTGGCGCATTTGAATATAAGCATCATTTCTTAAGTCCATTATAATTGTATATTATAGGGTTTTTGTTTATATTTCGATTAATGAACTCTTCCTAAAAAATCATATATAGATTAATTTCATTATTGTTTTATTATGTTTCAAATTAAATTATAAAGGAACTTTCGATGTATCCAAAATGAAGTTCCAATGGTAACCCAGCAATTGGTAGATAGGAGTGGAAAATACCCTATAATTTTTTCAATGCAGGAAATGCAAGAATCATGGGATGTAAGAAACCTTTAGATGTAATAAATTACAATATAGAATAAAGGATTTAAAATACAGTCATTCAGTTACGCATGGATAAGGACAATCTATCAATCTATTAACATGTTCAACAAAATGGTCTTTGTATGTTCGACCCACAGAATTCATTTCCTGCACTGAGGTTTAAATCAACCAATGTGGGTTAACGTGTTTGCCTAGTGGCAAATGTCATATTAGGGGGTGCGAAATCTAGAGTACAAAATATTGGTTTGTGCATACAAAATGATCACCGGAATTGGGTCGATATCTGATTGCTAATGATTTGATTAAACAAATTGCTTATTCATTTTATTTCATTTTTAAAATGGAAAAATATTAATGAGAACGAGTACAAAATTAGCAAAAAGAGATCGCAAATTTGGTATTTATTATTTATTATTTATTGATATTAATATCTTTGTTTCCAGATAAATATCAGGCGTATTCTGGAAAGGTTATCTTTTTCTATCCTCAACTCAGAGCAATAGTCAGACAGCCTGATCAGTAATTCGATTGGTCTATTACAACGACAACATATGGATTTTTAACATAATGATCAAGCTAATGGATATTAAGCTGACAGAGACAAAGGAGATGAACCGCATACCCCTGTATTCTGGGTTGTAGCTTGCTGCGATTTTCGATACCGAGCGCTACGTGGAATGGTGCGGAAAATCCGTTAGAAAATCTTCAAAATACCAACTTTTCGTAAATAAATGTTTTGATTTTATTTTTTGTTTTGTTTAGTGTGAATAATAATAGTTTTATTTTTGTTAGTGTTTGGTAAATATTAATAGTTTTATTTTTGTTAGTTTTGGTATAATATAATAATATAGTAATAAAGTAATATAATAGTAATAATAGTAAATAAATAATAAAATATAATATATAATAATATAATAAAAATATAATAATAATATAATATTAATAATAAAAATTTTATATAGATGATATATGTTAAAATTAAAACTCACGGGTTAATTTTACAAGAGTCACGCCTTTCTACACTGTTTTATGATCACGCACTTACATGCAACTGTCTTTGTGATGATGCATTAGCTTATTAACACTAAAATAATATTATAAACACGTGATGTTTTAATAATACATTTTATATAGATGAATGGCGTAAATTCATATACAAATCCCGAGTTTAATTCACATAAGTTTCCAGTCACGCAATTTGTCTTGCCTTCATGCACTTATCGCCATTGTCTTTGTGAATCATGCATCGATTTTGATTGGTTAATCAGTATTGTAGGGTATAAGTGCGTCAAATTTAAAGATCATAAATCAAACATGCCCAGAAAATAAGCGTCCAACATTCAGATGTTCCACAATATAAAATGTATTTTTTAAAGGAGCCCTTATCAATATGCAATTTGGCAATCCGTCAAAACTAATAGACTCAATTTCAATCTCTTGCTGGCACTTCATCAATGTTAGATATCAAGGATATTTGATTCGTTAAAAGATAATTCCAATTTAAAATGCAAATGAAATGCGTTCTCAGAGTCAATATACCAGATATTATGATGCATTTACAGAATTAGGATTCAAAGAAGGAAAACTGGTATATACAATATACATCCAAGATAATAAGCTGATCAAATGATGTGCTTTCTCCATCTGAAAATTGTTACTGCCTAGATTTCACAGTTATTTAGTGTTTAGTGTTTAATAATGTATAATGTTTCTTGTTATTCTATAAACAAAATTTATAAGTAGTTTTAAAATATGTTAAAATGATTTCTGAAAAAGGTAAATATAAAATATAAAAATATTATTAATTAGGTTTAGATATTTAATAAAACTTTTTGTTTGATAAACTTGAAGGAAATACCGGGTGTAAATTAGAGAATTGTTGACTTTAGTTGAGCATTGATAAGAATGGATTGCGAATCTGAATGTCGAGTTTGAATTCTACCCACGGATATTTTGTTTCTAGTCACCTAATATAATAAATTAATAATAATATAAGTAATATACTCTATAGACCATTGGAAATATTTTCATAGTGATCCAGATTAATATCATGTGTTTATGTACAATTAATCCTACATTATTCGCATCCATTATTATTTTCACAACATGTAACTAATAATTGATTGATGCTTCTTTCTCTCATGGTGGAAATTAAGAATTTTTCATAGTCGAATGGGATGTCTTAACGATTTCTCGGTACGTTTACTAAAATTTCATGTTTTTAATGAAATTATCTTTTCACTATTATTAAGAGACCAGCTCATTCAACAAGTATAAAAATTTAGTTTCTGGCATTTTTATAAAATACATGAAAAGTGTAAGCTTATTATACTAATTGGCCATCAGAATCATGTAAACTAAGAAAATATGTAAAATAAAATGAATGGCAAGAATGATTTGTTGGTCATGTTATCTTTCAAGCTGTTTGCCGCCATGTTAACTGGGTGTTGTTTGTAATTTTATTATACGATTGAATGATCAGTTTGTTTTTATTGTGAATAAATTTTTAATACTTATTGAATTGATTCATCATTTTCATTAGTTTACGATTTTCTTTCAATTCTAATACTGATTTTTTATTCATTTTTGATAGTACAATGGTCTTATTTAATATATTAATATCACATATAATTTCGTTTTAGCTCTTTTTAAAGCTCATATGGTATGTTCAAATCGGAATTCTAAATTACTTCATTCTTTCAGATAATTTTTGACTGGAGTTTTTCAAATATCTAGGCCTATTATCATATACAAAATAATCATCAACAGGGTATCAGGACATACACATTTGTGAATTTTTACCTTGAACGGTTACACAATTGAGTTGCCATATAAAAACTAATATATATAAATTCTTTAATCATTTTTGAATCTATACTAATTAATTTTATTGTTTAATAGCTAAAGATGTGTGGGTGTGTCTCTAATTAGTATAAAGTAATTGTTATTTCACTTTTATCATTAAATGATTGTACCGCGCAGTTCAAGCTATTGAATGAATAAACATTATGTGTATTTATTATTACTATTTTATATTAACTGTTTTTTAGATGATTATTTTAAAGTTTATTAAAGAACGTATGGAATTCTATTATCCGAATACATGGATCATGGATAAGCAGGCATAATAATTCAGACTTGATATTCATCATACCATCACTATGGATATTTTGAAAGATGAGTTCCCTATGGGATACGAACAAAACAATTTGTCAAAAGATATGGACCCGAATACCTTGTGGTGATGGATGTCATGCTGCGCCGCCCGATATCGGAACGTATGTGGTGTGCGGTT